>CAVNYN010201947.1:0-53293 GCA_963692815.1 Nyctanthes arbor-tristis
TTTTGTTGTAGACAGTTGGCAAACGGCAGATTTGAAGAGTTCTGTTAGTAGGGACTTGACGGAAGATATATGGAAACTTTGAGGATCCATAGAAGGAAAATTAAATGTTGATGACGTAATCTTAAAATAGTTGAAATGTTGGGGACGTTAGTTGTAAATTACCCTTTCGCTAACAAAATCAACATCAAAATGAAGTTTCAATTCATTTGAGAGAGAGAGAGAGAGAGAGGGTCGTATCCAAGTGGAATGACAATTGGAAAAATCATTGGAAATTGAAAGAATTAAAAAAAAGGATAATATAATATTTACCGCACAATATATTTCAAGTAAAAGCGAAAAGACCCAAATATCCTTACTTATAACAGTTTTGGCCAGAAAATTACGGTACAACTGCATACTAATTTCCTTACTTCGATTGGCTAATTTGAAGTCGTGGCCGATATGTCCACTATGAATGTTATCATTTTTCAATGTATCCATTTAAAACTATAAATTATTATTTTGTACTTTTTTTTCCTCTTTTGGTCCTAATTGACAAATTTACAATTTGTTGAAGAACAATAGTAATTTCTCTCTTTCACAAAGATAATATTAGTTTTATTTTCATAAATATTACAAATTTTAATTATTCTTATTGGAAAAGTAGAATTTAAATACATTTTCCTAATATGTTCATTTATTGATGAATCATTTCACTTTTAATATTTTTTTTGTTAATGATAATCTATTAAATAGGGTAATGACAAAATATTTAGTTAGATTTTTACAAGAAAAGTGGCTTAAATTTTAAGATAGAATAAAAAAGAAATACAAGCCAATTTTGGTGAGATGGAGAGTAGAAAATCATCACAATACATCATTTGTGATTATTCGTAGAACAAATTTGAAGCTTGCAACCATAGTGTCTCCATCGGCACAACAATGCTGTGGCAGTTACTACAAGAGCTGGACGGGCATTATGGAGCAATTTGCCAATGCCTTTCATTTGATTTGTGGTAAATTATATATCGGGTGGAAGTGAGGTAAATTAGGTGAGGACAAATGTGGACTTAACTTCAATGCTCTTCCGATCTACTATAAAATTAAACAAAAAGAATGGTATGGATAATATTATTATTAGTAACCCAATGAAGATTTTTGCAAGTATTTTCGAAATTAGATGTTACTTCATATAGTTCAATTACACCCATTATTTTTTTAATCATTTATGCCTATAATTTTTGAGCACGTGGATAAATTTCCGTTCATAGAAACAACGCACAAACAAGAAAGGACAAGTAATGTCTCATGATGATCCTCATATTGTAAGAACCTGTAAAACTTGAGCACATGAATAAATTTCCGCTCATAGAAACAATGTACAAACATGAAAGGACAAATAATGTCTCATGATGATCCTCAGATTGTGAAAACCTATAAAACTTGAGGAATTCTTGGAAAATGAATAGAGAAAGAAAGAGCTGGAATATTTGCCATGATGGAAGAGGTTGGAGCTTCATCATATTTGGATGATGTTCGAACACTGGCAGTAAGAATCTTTGGAGCCTTCAAAGATTCTCCTTGTCTTGAGTAATCTACTTTAAGATCATGTTAGTATTGCCTTACACAAGAAATATGGTTTTCAGTGTATTATCTTCCTTGACAGAATGTGCGTTTACTTTTTGGTATATTATTGTATTGAAAATCCATCTTGTCTTGGTAGAATATGAATCATTGTACTATAATACGTGTATGGCTAGAAATTAGAATTGCTCTTTTTCTAATAAGAAGCATCTTGCTTGTTGTATCCACATAAGAAAATCAAAAATAAAATCTTTGAATGGTTCTAAAATGATGTTTTTTCTTTTATTTTAAGCTAATACTTTCTCTCCCCCCACTTTGACTTCCGAATTGGGGATTGCTTAGGATCGAGTTATCCCTACAGAGCAAGTGTTACTATTATTTTTTTAGATCCTCAATATCCATGCTCCTTTTATTGCTACTTATACAAAAAAATATCAACTAATCCAATCCCTACGAAGCAAGAATCATGGATTTCCTACGAATCAGGGACCGTTTTTCTAACAAGAGAAAAATCGGAAACTATACATAATAGAATATCTCTAGAAATCTTTTTCTATAGATAGAAAAATAATTCTCAAATTTCTAACAGTATGAATTGATTTTTAATTATAACAATAGACGATTTAAAGCCAACTTCTACTGATCCGATAAGCTAGGTACTAAGGTTGCAAATATTCCTAAATATTTTTTCTTTTTTGGGATTCTCAAACATTCCTTAATTCTTAGACCGGTCGTCATAAGCGTGCTAAAAGTCGAATAAACAAAAGTATTATTAATTAGAAAAAATAAAAAATAAAAAGTTACAAAAAGAAACAAAAGAGAGCCCACGAAAGGAAGGCGTTCCAGGATTCCTCCAAACAGGACATGATGAAATGCAGCATGACCCATTAGATTTGAACCACAGACCGCCATTTTGACTCGAATTTTTATGTCTAGTAAAGGAAAAGACAAAGGTAAAAACAAAAGTTTAACGCCCTAAATTTCCACAAATCTTCCATTCTATTTTCTCCAAATCTTCATAGGATACTGACAAACAAGGAGGGAAAATTATTTTTTCATTTTCTTGTTTAATGGCCAAACCCAAACGTCTGTACCAGGTTTGGAAAGGAAACAATGTAAGTGTTTTCTGAATTTTTAGTCTCTCGGTTTACTCATTTGGTGAAAAGGGTATGCTTAAAGTGGAAAATCGATTGAGGGGTTCTTGTTAAGTTAGTGAAAAGTGATATGGGTTCTTTTCCTTGTTGGGTTTTGCCGCAAGTTTTTTTTTCTTTTACTTGTTAGGGTTTAATTCAGTAGTTGTAGAAAATGATTTCCGCCGACTTGTGGAATTGAGGTTTAAACTTTATCTGTGCTGATTGCGTTTTTACTTTCCGGAAGTTGATTTCGCTGTGTTTTGGGAGTTCTCGATGATGGAATGGTGCTTCTATTCTTCTAGAGTATACTGTGTGGTTGCTTTTCTCAGTAGGGTTGCTGTAATTAATGTGGTAATATCTGTTTGGAAAATGAAACTGTATTGGGAATGTAGGATCAGTGGAAATGACGTGATTCATTTGTTAGGAACAACGAAGAAAATTGAATCAACAGCCAGAGAACTTCATGATGTGCGTAACTGTTGCACGTGCAGGATAATAAAGGACGATTGCTCGTACAAATTTGGAAGTATGTAATTAGATGGTCACACATTAATAGAAGTTGTGTTAGAATTTATCTTATGTATAACCATGATTCCTTTTTCCAAGGGTGTATTAGTTGTTTAGGACCGATCTACATGGACCTTCTTCTAGATATCTGTTACTTTTTTCATTTCTTAGTTTTTCCCGAATAGTTGGCATATGGGCGTAGGTAAATGTTGTGGTTAGTCAAGTGTTCCATGTTTATGATTCCGGTTTACTGCTAGGAAGCTAATAAATAGCACTTGGTTGTGTTAAGGAATTGATTCTGTTAGCATTATCTGGATAGCTCTAAATTAAAGTGTAAATGTGGTACATCAGCACTCTTTTGATGTGTGTAGTTTCATGTTATATGGCGTTTCAATTATCAATTTCATCACCTTTTACTCAACTCACAGCATCATATCTATGCCTTTTATTTTATATATAGACGCTTGATAAAAAAATAAAATAAAATCTATATAATTCAAGATATCTTGGAGCTCACTTTGCAATCTAGGTTTTCAAAACTGAAATGGTGGACAAGTGAATGGATTTTGAGAACAATGTTTTCACTGTAATTTTCTCTTGACCTTTGACTTCAAGCTTCAGAACTGGCGAGTGATAAGATTCTTTCTTTCCCTCTCTCTGCATGATTCTTTGGTCAGGCGGGGCTAGTTTGTGGCAGGCACTCGAGCCAGTTTTAGTTTCCTTGGATAAAGACTAGACTGCTGAATAACCTTCTACCATGCAATGGCGATTTGAATGAATTTGGTAGGGACATGAAAAGGAGAGCCAATAGATAAATAGGCAGAAAGAAGTAAAGCATGTTAATTGTTATTACCGGAAACCAAGTTGGCCATTTTCTCTCAATAGGATTCATTTTGCAGTTACTTCCAATTCGGCTGAAAGAATTGTGTTTACATTTTCATTCCATTACGCCTATTGCTTACAGTAGTTAGTGAATCTGTTTTTCAGAAATTAAGGAAGGTTTTTATTAAACATTAATATATTTTTTTAAACCATTATGTTCCAATGCATAATTCCAAGTTTCTTGATATCTGATATCTGCAAATTTGCTGGACTACACAGGCTTGTAAACAAAAATTCTATATGAACCCATTGATACATTCTGTTATGCATCCATGATCCATCTCATATATAAGATTGTAAACTGGCTTTAAAAAATTTATTATATATTTATATTGAAGTAATTAAGTGTTTTGATATAAGTTTGTTGCATCACTTCCATGGTAATCTGTTGGTTGTAGTGTTAAAGGAGAACAGCCTCTTCTCTTGGCTAAAAATCTACAAGTCCGGTATACAATTTCTAAGTCCCTATTCCTCATGGAAAAGCCCCATTAAAAGATCATGGTACTCTAGGAGTGAATCTAGCAAGGTTGTGTTTTTAGAATAGATAAAATGATCCTCAGATGATAATATACATAGAGACATTATGCTCAATTTTCTTACCTTTGAAGGATTGTGCAAGAAAAACTAAAGATACTTAGAATACACCACAACTCGGTAAGTGAAACGTGAAGATAAATGAACTATTAAATTTTGTCATTGTTAATGCATATGAGAATTTATTTGTGTTTAACTTCTATTATTTCTCTAATGTGCAGAAATTCTTATTCGGAGGGCGGCTGATATTTGGGCCTGATGCTAGGTCATTGATTGTCACTTTATTGCTTATCCTTGTCCCTGTTGTCGTCTTTTGTACTCTAGTTGCAAGGAACCTTATTGATGAAATTCCAGCAGATAATGCAGGATATGCAATTTTGGTTGTCACAGTTGTCTTCACTATCTACGTTAGTTATCTGGATCTTTCTTTGTGTTGCTTTAATTATTTATGTACATTTACATTGTTCTGTTGAAGATTTAATTCAATTTTCTCATCTATTCTTTCTCATCACCCTCTTTAATGGTAACATGAAAATGATCCCTGTGAAAATGCATGGAAATAAGAGTTATTATGAGTTATTATCTTGACATATTAGGCCTCTTAAGCATTCTATTTCTGTATGAAAACAGAAATAAAATGAATGGAAATGGGTGGTGAGATTTGTGTAGTACATATGGATCCTAGGATATATGTGGATGTATCTGTTTCCCCCAATTTCTATTTTGAAATAAAAATAGGAGGCTAAATGTAGCTATAATGACAAAGTGGTTAATATCTACTGTTCTGATTTTGGGTTTGTTGGGTAGCGTTTGTAATTGCCATGTGGTTGTTATATGACATACAAATAACTTTTTGTAGTTTTTCACAGACTTGCGTCTACTGGTCAAGCCCTGACTAAATTATTTTTTCTATATTCAGTTTTCTCGTCTCTTCATAGTGCTAATGTTTAGTGGTTACAATAGGCATTAGTCCTCTTACTTTTGACCTCTGCTCGGGATCCTGGTGTTGTACCTCGTAATTCTCGTCCCCCGGAGGAGATTGGCTATGAATCTTCAGCTTCTGTTGAAGCTGGTGGAAGAGTTGCACAAAGTGGGCAATTGCCTCGCACTAGAGAAGTTTTTGTCAATGGCCTTCCTGTGAGGGTTAAATATTGTGAAACATGCATGGTCTATCGTCCTCCAAGATGTTCTCATTGCTCGGTTTGTGATAATTGCGTCGAACGATTTGATCATCATTGTCCTTGGGTTGGCCAATGCATTGGAAAGGTATGCCATTCTGGAATTCATTGTTTCCTGTAGTCAGTTCCCTGTCGGTGTGGCTCTTCTCGACTAAGTAAATTTTGCCTGAAGTTGCTTTTTTCTTAGGGATATCTTCACTTGTCCCAAAACTTCAGTGTGTATTCTTGTTTAATTAAATACTTTCTCAGCATCAAAATTTTTGATAGAGAGGATTGGATAGTTGTATACAGTAAACCATCTGTATGCCAAATACGGATTCATTTTTACATAAATGCTAGTGGATCAAAACTGCAGAGAACTACATACATTTTGTGTAGAAATATGTTCTGTTTTTCTTATTTGTATCTGTTTGGATATGAGTAATATAGCTTGACGTTGTTTGTTTAGTAGATGCTGCAATATACTTCTTATGTGTAAGCCTTTTAAGCTTCGCCTGAACTTGCTTACTTGGGAACATATAAGAATATGAAAATGAAATATATTCATTGTTACTTTTCCTTGTTGCTTGTGTTATAGTATCTGTTATGACTTCGACGAGCTAATAATTTGTTTTTGTGCAGCGGAACTACCGTTTGTTCTTTCTTTTTATATCTTCCTCTGCACTTCTCTGCATCTTCATCTTCTCAATGTCAGCTTTGTACATGAAATTTCTGGTGGATGAACATGGAACTGTTTTGAAGGCCATGAAAGAATCCCCAGCATCAGTTGTGTCGATCTTATTGTTTTGTATTGCTGTGGTTCGTTGGGGGTCTCACTGGCTTTCATTTTTACCTAATTAGCTCAAACCAGGTTCGTTTCCTTTCTCATATTGGGACTCTCGTATCGTCTATTCCATATTATCAGATAATTAATAGTTATTCTAAACACTGTTTAGATCGCTTGATATCTTATTGGTTCACATTGCACAGAATAAGTGCCAGCATTATCATGTCCTATTGCTACAACTGTTTGTTGACCGGAACTAATAAAAGCACAGTTTTTCTTAGAACTGGCAAGAGGACACGTTTATAGATACAGATGGAATTTCTTTAATGAGACATACAATCATGCCTAGCTTAATTAAGTTAGCAGTAAACAAATTCTGAAAGGAAAATTTTTCTTTGGTCACAGTTGGAAAAAAAGTTACTTATTTGGATAGTTACTTGAGTGAGTTTGAAATGATTATTGTTTTTCTCTATGGTAATATGGAAGTATCCCCGTACTCTTTGAGGTAAAAGGTTAACTAAAACTGACTTAAAAAGTTCAAGTTTAGTCAAAGGCTACAAAGTGTTCTTTAACTTGATGTGCCCTTGGAATTTCAAATTTGAAAAAGCTGATTGTGCATGCTGTAAGCTTAATGTGAAATCCTTTTCATTGCCAAATACTTTTTCCCTCTCAATCAGCCAAAAGATCTGCTGAAACTTAGATCGATGGGGGAAAAACTAAGAAATAGCGAACAAGATGTGGTTGTTCTGTCCTTTCACATAACCTTCTCATGTACAGTATTAATGATGTGCCATTTTTTATTGGGGGTTCCATTTGTGAAATGATATGACCAGTAACTTTTGGTGTTTGCAAGTACCTTTATACATTCTATTGGCCTCTGTAGACATTAATTATTTTGTTTACTCATTTTGTCGATTCCAGGTATGTTTCAATTCTGTATTTGGGCTTCCGTATCTATTTACTAGGTTGCCTGAGCCTCACACACCAAATAATGAAATCTTAAGGTGTCTGACATTGAGGTTGAGCTTGTGTGTTTCTGTTTTCTGTTTTCTGTTTTCTTCTTTTTGCTGTCGGAATTGAAGTTATTATAGCTTAATTCTTAACTTGTTCTCTGTCTAGATTCTGTAACTTTTGGAATGGTTTTCTGCAGACAACATACGAGAATTTTCGTCGTAGAGCAGATGCCAGGATGAATGTTTACGACAGGGGTTGCATGAACAATTTTCTTGAAGTATTTTGTAGTAAAACAGAACCTTCGAAACACAATTTCCGTGCTATGGTAAATGAAGATGCAGCAGAGTCTTCAAAGGGGCCAACCTATGAAGCACAAAAGAGAAATTCTGATGAGGGCAGACGAGTTAAAGTAGAAGAAGATCTTGAGATAGGCAATGATCTTCTCAAGGTATCTCAACGACGCAATTCAGTAGAAGTGGGCGATATTCGAAGTAGAGGTCAAGATACGCCACCGCAAAAGTTGTCAGATGCTGACTTTGGAGTGGGTTTGGAACCACATATATCATCATCATACAGATATGAGGGTTACTCGTCTAGATTGGACAGAAGGATGAGTGAATGAGAGTTTAAATGCAAACTATCTATGAAGAAAATTTTCTCACAGCGGTAAATTTGATTGGTCATTTTTAGGTTCAAATTATTATATACAAGTGTTCATAAGCTACACTTTTTGTTGGGATACCAATCCTTGATGAAGAAGACTTGTCTTTGTTCCTTGTCTTTTCTTTGGCTTTTCACTGCAAAACATCACGACTTTATGCGTAAATATGAACATGAACTCCTGCATCCAAGACATGCCATCAGGGATTGTTGATATTATTACAAATTATGTCTGTGTTCCAAAATAAAAATTGGTCGAACTATATTATTCACAAATGCCGTGGGGCACTGGAATTAGCACTATAATTTTTCATTGTTTATTTTTCCCTCATTACACTTTACTTTGGATTAAGAATGGAACAACACTGCAAGACTCATCTAGCTTAATGATATATATATATGTATATATATATATGTGGGCTTTTAGGGCTAGATTCTCATCCCTTATAATGTTCATCAAAATAAGAATGGAACAACATGCGCTTAACGTCATATAAAGACTGTCATGAATCTATTAGAAAGCTTAATATATTTGGACAAATAAGAAAATATAATGGGGTGTCACGCGTTTAAACTAAGCTTATCTTAGCAGTATCAAAAGTTACATATGGTAAAATAAACGATCTTTTTTTCCCCTCTCCTTGTAAGCAACTGACAAAATTTAATAAAAGTAGTTTTACTATTCTAGTGATTACCACCAATGGGGGTAAATTGTTAAGTCAACATGGATCGTGGTGAAATGGATTATTTGATGTTAAGATTGTGTCCCAATTTAGGGATGGGGTACTAAATTGCTTTAAGTTTATAGTTGGGGACTAATGTTCAGTTTTCTCAAAAATTTAGGAAAAGGAAAAAGGAAGAATAGTTTAATAAGGAGCTTCAATTCTCTCTCCAAGGGTTTCACTTTCACTGCATCAAAATTCTGATTTGTAGCAGTTTCTCATACTCAAATCCACCAAAATGGTAATAAATTTTGTTTCCGATATTTCCAATCGTTCAATTTTTTACTGATTAGATCTGAAATTAATCAGAATTTCCGTTTGGAATTTTGCAGGAAAACCCTGGCGGAAATTTGGAATCTCAGATAGAGGCGTTGTTGAATGTTGAGAAGCAGATGAGGCAGGCTGGTGATGTTGCCGGCACCAGGAAAGCGGTAACAGATATTCTGCAGCTTTGCTTTGAAGCCCGTGCTTGGAAAACCCTCAATGACCAGATTGTTCTTATATCAAAACGACGCGGACAACTGAAGCAGGTATGAATTTATGTTTTCAAATTGCTAAGTGGATCATGCAATGTTTGCTATGCGTTTAATATATTTTGTGTTTGATTATATCTTATTTTTAAATCAAAATCTGGATGGTGAAGAAGTTTCTTACGGGGGCCTTGGGGCAATGGGTGGACAAAAATTATCGAGAGAAAGCAAGGTGGAATTTATTTGATTTTTGTGATAGCTTCAAGTGGATTAGTGAATGAACCTTGGCAAGTATGCAGGGTATTCTGGTTTAATCAATCTGGTTCAACAAGTTATATTTGGTTGATGTCTTTGTCAGAATAAAATAAAATATAGGGAAAAGGAAGTTCAGTGTTCATCAGCATCCAAGACATGGCATTGTGCTAAAAGTTTTGTGGAATGTTAACTCATCCACAATCCTTTTGCGTTCAAAGTTCTACATTCTTTTTTCTCTTTACGGTAATCATTTTCATGAGTCAAATCTGTATCCAACATGTAGCTTAGCTCTATCCAATATCAAGCTCTGCTGTCTGAACTGCATGAAATAATTCTTTTGAAGTCCTCAAGGCAAAATGCCTTTCCATACTTAAGATAAAGTTACGTGCACCATCAGGATTCAAGATGACTATAATAATGTTCATGTAAAAAAATCTAGAAGCTCCTGTCAAGAGATTCTCACTTTTGTTCCACTACTCTCTTACTTGTGTGAGAGATGCGATGAGTATTCATATATATAAAGTGAATATTAACATGGTAATGCTTCACCTGCATATATAGTCATACATTGATGAACAGGCGGTGTTTATATATGTATCGTTATTCTATATTTATTGTAGGATTATACATGTATGATTGTTCATTTCTGTGATTTTTTGCATATAGCTGGGTAAACAAGCATTTTCCTGACCCAGTTTTGTTATGATGGAATCATTTTGTTATTGGAGATAAATTTCTCAAAAGCCTTTTTTGAATAAGTATAATTTGATTGTCTCGTTATTCAAAATAACATTCAACTTGAAGGTGTATGTTGTCCTTACCGATTCCTGGAAGAGTGTTTCTAAATTTTCCTTTTAACTCTTTGAAGTAGTGTGACCAATGTATTCTGCCAATTTTTCTTATGTAGGCTGTCCAAGCCATGGTCCAACAAGCAATGCAGTATATTGACCAGACACCAGATCTTGAAACTAAGATAGAGCTTATTAAGACTCTTAACAGCGTATCTGCTGGGAAGGTTATTGTTTATTTTGATGTGCAGTGGTCTATAAGATTAAATATTTCTACTTCCTTCCTAAAATGGTTGTAGTGTCTGGCAGATATATGTTGAGATAGAGAGGGCTCGCTTGGTTAAGAAACTCGCAAAGATCAAAGAAGAACAAGGACTTATGGCTGAGGCTGCTGACTTGATGCAAGAGATTGCGGTCAGTGGATGATAAATTTTTGTTAACTGACTTCTTAAACTTACATTTTGACTTGTATGTTCCACATATAGTACTTTCTTTCTGATTGCTTTTTGGAAGTGTTGGGCTACAGGTGGAAACTTTTGGTGCAATGGCAAAAACTGAAAAAATAGCTTTCATACTTGAACAAGTATGTAGTCTTTTTCGCACTCCATATATTCTTAAATTTAATTTAGAAGAAAGGATTTGAGCTCACGTGTCGTGCCACTGTCTTCAAATTTTGTAGGTTCGCTTGTGCTTAGATCGCCAGGATTTTGTACGTGCACAAATACTCTCAAGAAAGATAAGTCCAAGAGTTTTTGAAGCTGATGCTTCTAAAGAAAAGAAGAAACCAAAAGAGGGTGAAAATGTAGTGGAAGAGCCTCCTGCTGATATTCCTTCGTTGTTGGAGTTGAAGAAGATCTATTACGAATTGATGATTCGGTGTGTATGATCTTGATTTACTTTTTTCTCGTTTTCCTTTATTTGTGTGGATCAATTGTCCAAGTCTTTCTGAAGTGCTTTAACCTAGGCTGCATGCTTTTACTATGAGGGTAGCGTTGTGTTGCTTGCTTCATTAAATATTTATCATTTTTAGTGTCTGATGGGTTAATTTACTATCTTTTTTACTAATTAGTTTAGTTCGATATTTATTTCTGCTAAGTGAAGTTGCTATACAGTGGCAGTGGTTTCCCATATAGTTGTCACTTTTCTCTCTCTCTCTCTCTCTATATATATATATATATAGGCCCGGTCTCCAGCAATGAACAATACCAGCTACATTTCTTTTCCTACTTTAGTTTACCATGTCCATTATTTATTTGAATGCTTTGAAATCACACCATGAGATGCAATCTGATTGCTGAAGCTTGTCAATATTGATGCACTTATTTTGATGAGAATTTTGATTTTTAACCAAGTATGAGTTGATTTTAAATGTGAATAATAAATCATTTGTGCAAGTGTTATACAGGATTTTTTGGGACACCCAAGAGAGTCATAAATCAATGAATAAATGAAGCAATGATTTGTAGAAGGCTATATAGTGCCTTGGAGGTGTAGGCTGATGCAATTTCGTGGTGTTCAATTTTTTAAATGTTCTTCATTATAGTTCTTGTACTATGATTGGCTAAATGCATGTTATTGATTTCCTTCTGGTCTAGGTATCACTCGCACAACAATGATTACCTTGAAATATGTCGATGTTACAAGGCTATATATGAAATTCCCTCTGTGAGAGAAAACCCAGCACTGTGGATACCGGTAAAGCTTGTTTGAGCTATGTTTACTTTTGGTCATCTAATTCTCTGACAAGTGATGATTACTTGATTCATTGTGAAATAGTTCACCTTACTAGATTAAAACGCATCATTTTACCTGTTGACATTTATTCCACTTAGGTGCTGAGAAAAATATGCTGGTACCTGGTGTTGTCACCACATGATCCTATGCAGTCCAGCCTTCTTAACTCGACCTTGGAGGATAAGAATCTTTCAGAAATTCCTCATTTCAGGTTAGTCATTTGATCCTGAAAGCATATTGAAGTTAATGAGTTTCTTTCCTGCACATTTCATCCACATACGTTGATATTTGGTTTTCTTTTTTGTTGCTAGGTTACTTCTGAAACAGTTAATGACAATGGAGGTCATTCAGTGGACAGCTCTGTGGAACACATTCAAAGATGAGTTTGAGAATGAAAAGAACATACTTGGTGGTTCGTTAGGAGAAAAAGCAGCTGAAGATCTTAAACTGAGAGTCATAGAACATGTAATCTTCAAACTTGAGTTTCAGATTCTGCAGAGTAATCTTTGTATCTTATTGGTTTGTGATGTTGGTGCACTCAAGTCCTATCTTCTCGCTGCCCGCCTAATGCACACATGGCATTTTAATTTTTAAGCTTTGTGTTGAAGAGATCATTTGCTTGCAGAATATCCTGGTTGTCTCAAAATACTACTCTCGGATAACCTTGAACAGACTTGCAGATCTACTTTGTCTCAGTATCCTGGTATGGCTGCATTCTGTTTAATATCCTTTACTATGACTCTCTCTCTCTCTCTCTCTCTCTCTCTCTCTCTCTCTTGGATGGAGCCACTGAATGTGATACTATCTTTTGTTCATGTGATAAATCATTAGTTTTCTTGCTATAGTGGGTATGAATTCGTCCAATTTTTGCATGATTAATTTCAAAAAGATCACTGATCTTTTCTTCCCCTGATGAGTGATCAAATGCTATTAAAAGAAACCTGCACCCAAACAAGGGAGTTCACGTAAATGTGTGCCCGACAACTTCGAAACCGGTTCATGTGTTTTCCTCTCTTTTACCTCAGGAAGCTGAGAAGCATCTCTCAGATATGGTTGTCTCAAAATCACTGGTGGCGAAGATTGACAGACCTACAGGAATAGTCTCTTTCCAAACGGCTAAGGACAGCAATGATATTTTAAATTCCTGGGCTATGAATTTGGAGAAGCTCCTCGATCTTGTAGAGAAGAGTTGCCACCAAATCCACAAGGAGATGATGGTTCACAAAGGTGGCTTGAAAGTTTGAAACTGGCCACTATACTATCAATCTGAGATCAAGGTTTGCCTCTCCTGTTCTTCTGTTCGTCTGGAAAAATCAATGTTAGAATGATGGATGAAGACTATCTACATAATTAATTCTTTCCATTTCTTTCCCTGGTTATCAACCTGGCACAGGCTGTCTTTTTGTCATCTTGAACTACCGATGACGCTTCCCAGTAACTGGAATCAACTGTTGCTAATCATGCGTCGGGCTTTCGAGTTTCTACATTTTGGTTTACAGTTTTGCGTTTCCCTGATATTACTACAAGTTAGTGATTTATTCATTCGGACGCAAAATGATATACTTGCTGAGAAAATTGGAAGTTCATGATGATTGTACATGTACACGGTTAGTATGAACTAGGATGTGATGCATAACCTTGTTCTTTTTCTGCCAAGTGGTACTTTCAATGGGTATGTGCATCAGAGCATGACGGGTCCAGCATGTCGTCTTGTAATGTGAATGAACAATTTATAATGTTTCGTCTGTGTTGACTACAAAGTGAACTCGAAATTGAGTCTTTTCTCACTTGGTAATGTGCCCGATAATCAATGCTGATAGCCAAATGCTATTAAATCTGTTTGATCTCTTAGAAGGTTCAGACCTGCTCTCTGATCCCGAAATGGACGGTGAATGACATTGACATGGGTGCCCGACAACTTCAAAAGTGTGAACTGCTTCCATGGGCAAATCAACTTGGGACAACGGGGCCTTCAAGTCTGTTTGGGATGGATTTTGAAACAGTAACAGCAACTAGAAGACCAGAAGTAACATCTAACCATTTCTGAATGACTTTTCGAACTTACATTAGTTATTTTTCTATTGAAAAACGTAGTATAGCAATTAGAAACTTGAGTGACCGCTATGGTATTAAAATAACTTGGCTGATAACACTTCAATGATCATTAGCATAATTAAGCGAACAAAATCAATGAAGCAAAAATTACAGGCTCCTCATATCAAAGTCCTGAAATGGTATGTAGTATTAGACTGAACATTTCAGTGATCATTAGCGTAAAGCAAACAAAATCAACGAAGCAAAAATTACAGGCCCCTCAAATCAAAATCCTGAAATGGTATGCGGTATTAGGCTGCAACTAGATAGGATGATATGTAAGAGTTCCACTCTTTTTCCTTTATGCTATCCAGTGACGTTGAATCCAGCTGATGAACGCCATCGGTATTGGACTAATCTGAAGAAGTCTGTTGACCCGAATCCCCCCAAGAAAAATCAGCCTCGCTACTCGGACTGCTTCGTAGCAGGAGATTATCCATTGGCTGAGCGGAAAAAAATGGAGGAAAAGAAGTCGTTGATGAATCTATAACATGATCGAGTGAAGATGAAGTCAGGGACTGTAGGGTCGAACCCATCAACGACGATGAAAAAAACAACTGATCCAACACACTTGTGGGCTGTCTTTGAACATCATCAAGATTCATTAACTCTTGTGTTGTGGGAATTATGGTTTGTGCTCGAGTATGAACAATGGGCTCCGACGAAGTCGCGACTGAGAAAAGTGTGCTTGTGTTGGGAGAACACGAAATGCTCGACTGGGATGACGAAGATGGCAACAGCCTGACATTTTCTGGAAAATTTAGTTTGGCTTTGCTGCCCCTGAACCTCAGGGCTGCTTCATCATAAGCTCTAGCAGCATCTTCTGCAGTGTCAAATGTGCCTAACCAAACCCTTGAAGCTTTATATGGATCTCTTATTTCTGCAGCCCATTTTCCCCATGGTCTCATTCTCACTCCTCTGTACTTTCTCCCAGGCATTCCTTCATGGGATTCCATGGTGTTGGCATATGTTGGAACATAGGTATATACTGCCCCCGTCTGAATCCAAGGTTCTTCTGCAGCTGTAATAAATCAGGGTTCGTTAATACCATGTTCAAGAATGGGACTTACGGTATTATAGACAAGACTTTAACTTCTTTTTTGTGCCGCTACTAACCGAACATGAACACCAAAGGAAAAACAGATGGATGGATTGGAATCTAATAAGCATTAAATAGAATAGTTGTGTAACATGACTTTGATTTAAGTTTTCTTCAGTTCCTCTTTAGGACTTCATGGTCTTGCATGCAACAGTATTATTATTGAGGTGCCTATGAGTAACAGGGGGATATATAGGGTGGTACGATTAATATCCATTGATGAAAACAGGATTCCGCCAAGTGGATATTTTGTTATTCACTGGGTCAATCATTGTGGCCATGTGGTGTGGCTCGGGTTCAGGGTGATGATATTTGTACCTGATCCTATGCTGGAGCTTTCAGTAGAAAAATCACTATATTCCCTGCTAACTCTTGCAGCAGATTCAGAAAACTGCTCATCTATCATATGCTCTTCAAGTCCCCTCTTATCTCCAACGCTCCACGGCCATGCAGATGAAGCACCAACAGTAGCAGCAACCATAGCAACACCAGGGCCGCCGCCTGGCTCCACCACCATCGGCTCTTCGTTAGCATCACCAGCCACCACATGAGTCAAAGCGGCAACCATTGCTGACATCTCTTGCTTTCTATCAAAACCAGGTGAAAACAATGAATCCAACCTAACATTCCCACCTTCAGCCATCTCATTTCTCGCTGTGTTTTCGCCCCTGTTCTTCTCACTGCTTTCTCGTAAATTCGCCACCTTAAATGATTCAAGAACATCAAGGAACAAAAGCCCCTGATAATTTTAATTCTTAAAATACTACTGAAAAATTGCTTTAACTACTAAAATTAATTATTTGAATTTCCAAGCTGCATTCAAAAACGTTGAGAAGAAAACCTTAAAACTCAACTGTTATATAGCAAGGTAAGAGTTGAAGATTTTGGTGGGACTATTATTTTAAAGAAAGAAACACAGAAGCCGCCAAATTAAAAAAAGGAAGGAGGGGACAAGGAATTAAAAAGAAAAATGTGTAGTGGAGCTAAAATAAGCAGAAGATTAAGGGTCAAATATTGATGTGTGAATACGCATAATGAAAGCAGAGGATTGGGATATGAGATAGGAACCAAGACACGTTTTCGAAATGATCAGTCGGTGCTAAGAGGTCCACGGCCGACATCTTTGAGGCGTTTGCCTATCTTTTAATTCGGGTTGAGGAGGCCGAGGCCGGTTTGAGTTTTGACATTGGTTTGAAAATCGACTCCGCTACGAGGTATAATAGTCTAAGCAAAGTTGTTCGAAGTGAGAAAAAAAAATGTGAATGTTGTTTAGACATCACGATTTGGTCTTGAATAGAATTAGCGATGTTAACTGAAGTGGGCGGTGTATAAAAAGCTCAAACTAAGTTGACTCACATTCTATTTAACATGAGTTAAGACTCAGGTCAAACTTTGAAATTAGGACAAGACCTAATTCTAGACGGGCCCAGGCGGCTCGCTAGGCATACAAGGGGACGGCGAAGTTTGCTCTTTTTATTATTAATTTTTAGTTTAAGTTTTTACACAATTAATATATAATTTTAATTTTTTTACATTAATTTTAGTTTTTTTCCTTTTTTTTTGGAGAAAAACATTAATTGTAGTTGGTCTTAACTTTAGAGAAAGGATAAAAATTACCTTGTAAGCTATATAATTTTTGTGAACCTGTTGTTTGCATAAAATGTATGTTATGTTATTGATTAAAGTAAAATTATAAAGCATTCAGTTTGAAATTTATTTATATATTTAATTCACTCAATATATTAATAATATAATAAAAATAAAACAAAAAGAATCTGCTTCCACTTAAGCATTTCACGCTCGGACTAAAATAAGTTTCAACGTATTCTGGTTTATCGGTTTAAGTCACTTTTCGTGTCTTTTGACTTAAAAAAATAGAATAATACCAATTTTTTTATAGAGTCAACGTAGGCTTCAAAATCTGTGTGGTTGTTACTTTTTTCTACTTACAAAACACTAAGGCCCATTATTTTTCTCAAATTAAGTGTTGCCATATAAGAACATGGCTACCTAAATAGAACTCACATTGACTTTGTACAAAGTTAGAATAATGCATCCATTTGAGGAGTGAGAAGGAGTTGACATGGTCCAAGCAAAGTTTCTCGAATTGGTTTAATGTTGTTCAGACTGTCTGATCTTTGATTAGTTATAGTATTTCAATTTTCTTGTGTGTTAACCCAAAAATCAAACACTAATATCAACAAGCCATTTAATGCATTCGTTTGAACAAGCTAGGAGATGCATCTTCTGCTACACACCCCACCTGACTTAAGGACGAACAAATGCTTTCAGATGAGAAGTGATTCAAACATCTAAGTCTAGTCTAGTACTAAATCTAACCCACTTGATCATCTCCAATGCTCATTTTTATGGACAATGTCCATTCAATGAGAGAGAGAGACAAAAAAAAAATCGTAAGTCTATAATTTTATCTATTTTCATTTTATTTTAATTATTTTTCTCTCATTTACACCATTTTTTCTCACTTTTCCTTCCTCGAATCCCGTATAAGATCCAGAGATATATCCTCACCTTCGCCCTATCTATTACCATTTTGTCATTATTTTTGAATTTATCTTCATATCTCTCCTCTCTTTCATTTTTCCAGCATCTATTTCCATTTCTATTTATTTAAAATAATCATCTTCTATGTATCTCATTCCTCCAAATCATACCCACAATCTACCCTCCCATTAGAGATGCTTCAGTTTAGTAAGCAAGGATGGAAGGAAAGGAGAGCTTTAGCTCGGTCCATTCCTCCAAATCATACCCACAATCTACCCTCCCATTAGAGATGCTTCAGTTTAGTAAGCAAGGATGGAAGGAAAGGAGAGCTTTAGCTCGGTCCAGATCGGATCCAAATCATACCCACAATCTACCCTCCCATTAGAGATGCTTCAGTTTAGTAAGCAAGGATGGAAGGAAAGGAGAGCTTTAGCTCGGTCCATTCCTCCAAATCATACCCACAATCTACCCTCCCATTAGAGATGCTTCAGTTTAGTAAGCAAGGATGGAAGGAAAGGAGAGCTTTAGCTCGGTCCATTCCTCCAAATCATACCCACAATCTACCCTCCCATTAGAGATGCTTCAGTTTAGTAAGCAAGGATGGAAGGAAAGGAGAGCTTTAGCTCGGTCCATTCCTCCAAATCATACCCACAATCTACCCTCCCATTAGAGATGCTTCAGTTTAGTAAGCAAGGATGGAAGGAAAGGAGAGCTTTAGCTCGGTCCATTCCTCCAAATCATACCCACAATCTACCCTCCCATTAGAGATGCTTCAGTTTAGTAAGCAAGGATGGAAGGAAAGGAGAGCTTTAGCTCGGTCCATTCCAAACCGAACCGTTTAAATCCTTTTACATTTTGTTTTCTCTCTCTTTAAACTTTCCTCTCTTGGTCTCCACATTTCAACCTACATTTTGGTTCTCTTTCGAGTATATTATGCTAAACAAGAAGACGAGCAAACTCTAGGAGGCTATCGATTTCTTAAGGAATCAATTTTCTTTGATTAAATTAAAATAGTTTTTTGGTTATTAAAGTAGTTGCTAATTTCTTGTTTGCCAACAAAAAACTGTCGCTTTCACTCATATTTGTGTCATACATTAACTAGCTTGAAAGATTGACCTTTTTTCACTCTCACACTTATAGTGTAGATGTGTTTCACATATGAACACATGCATAATAACATAATTGCGTACAGGTAAAATAAAAATTTTGGGTATATAAATTATTTTATCTTTATTTTTAGATTTTCAATCCAACCTTAGTTGTAACATCTCGTAAAAATCTTATAAACAAATTATGCAATATAATTATCATTTTGATACTGATGAAAGAAGTTATTTGCATTTGCATCAATTGAAAAGTTATAAGATTATGACAAAGTGATTGAATTAAATTGCATCAATAGCAAAATTACAAGACTTGTCACTCTAATGAATACCAAGAAAAAGAATGTGATAATATAATTGTATCAGATTGTAAAGTTGAGAGTTGCCACTCAATTAAATGACAAAAATTGAAACGTGACAATATAATCGTATGTGAAGTATTGCAAGAATGTTATATACATAAATGTCAAGAACTAGAACACGATTATTGACAACATGATTAATATTTGGACAATGAATTGAAATTAGAATGTTGTTATTGAGAATGTATTGATAATGATTGTACAACTATATTAGTTTGCTATTGATTATATAAACGTTATTTTGACAATGATTGAATAACCGTTTGAAATGTTACAAGAATTCAAATAATTGTGACTCAAGAAAACCTAGAGGTAAATAATGTAGTTATTAATTAATATTTTAGAAGTTAACAATCTAATTGTTAGTAAGTCAAATAGCTCAAGTAAAGAGAATCAAAACGTTATGACTTATTCGTATGATAACCTGAAGTATAAAGACTGCTCGAGCAATTTTCCACCAAGTGTACGGCGCCACAACGCTCCATGTGTCATGTATTGATTGGCGGATTTCAAAAATTAATTGAAAACAATTAAATCCGGATATTTTCTAATAACTATAAATATAGTGGGCAATGGAAGAATTTTTTCCAATGAATCCTAACATCTCTTCCATTCTCTCCCTCTTCACATTAAAAGCTAATTTTCTTGCTTCTTCGGTGAAACTTAAGCCATTCATAAAGAGAAAATTCGTCAAAAAATAGTAAGAAGAGAAAAACAACCCTTAAAACTTATCAAAGACTTAGTTTTATATTTGGAAAATGCCTCTCTTCATATATATAAGGAAACCAATCTGAAACATCACTTTGATCAGGGAGTATGAAGGTTTTGAGGGCATTTGTCAACAATTCAAAGAATATTTAGAAAAATTAAGTTAAAAAAGTGAGTAACTAATACTTTGATTCTCTTTTTGCATTTATGATGTTTTGATATGATAAGCATGGTTTTAATTGAGGTATTCTATGAGACAAATATGAATTTGATGCATTGAAAAGAAAGATTGATTTATTACATTTGAATCACTAGTTGCTCTATCGGTTTTTGTATTGAATTACTTAGAATTGTTTCGTACACTATGATCTATTTAATGATTCCGAGATAGGAAAGATTACTGTGGTATTTGCTTTGAATTGGAACTTCGATAAGGGTCAACCGAGGTTATTTGTGAATCCACTTAATTATATATGACCATAATTGATTGAATTGATATAAATCTTGCGCGCACCACAGGTAGTAGTTTAACTATTGATAGGGCCCTCTTGTGCATTGAAAAGTTTTGTGCATTCAATGATCTTCTTGGAAATAAATCTTTCAATTGAAGGGTGAATCAAAGGGTTTTGTTACTCGCTGAGTGCTTCGTACACACTCCCGCTTTACTACAATTTTTATAGATGATTGAAGCTATGACATTTAAAAAGTAAGGCAAGCCAGTCATTGGAACCTGCTCGCGAACGGGAGTAGAGTTGTGTGTGTAGTGGAAACATGTGTTTCAAGCGAGTACAGAAGCAATTATGAATTTAACACCTTTTGTATTAATAAATATGCTCACCTCTCTATAATATATATATATATATATATATATATATTTATGCTTTATATGTGTATTCTTTGTAATGGTTTGAAACTTATATTTCAAAATAAAATATTTATAATAATTTGACACGCTTTGGTAAGCAGTGAAATATTTCTATTAACACAACCTGTAGTGTTCTTTGCATTTTATTAAAAAACCAAGTCTTAAGGATTCTTTAAAATATAACAACTTGTTAGTTTAAGTAATTAGTTTTGTCAAGTCAAAAGCTATTTGTTTGTTTTGTACGTCCAGTCCCCACTATTTGTATTAAAACTTTCGTTATGAAATTTGTTAATCAATAGAAAATCTTCGAAAATATTGTAAAATTAGTGGGGGCGTGACATTAGTCAATCTTTTGAGATTGATTGATTTCTAAATTATCTTGTATTTGATATTATAATTTACCAGGAATCTTATTTTGTTATAAGCAGGCATAATAACATGTATGCGTGCATACGTGATACACATCTATATTTCAAACATCTCATCTATATTCCAAACATCTCACATTTGTATGAAAGATATGTGTTGTGTATGCATGCATGTATGAATAATAACATGCCTACTCGTAGGTAAAATAAAATTTCGGTAGAATTTACCTCCTTACAATAGCTGTTTGTGTTTAATTTTGTGTTGTATATCGAAGTTGTCAAATTCCATCTGCAATAATTTATAGAATTTTAAAAAAAAAAAAAAATTGCTTTCCCCTTTAACTATGCGATTCAACCAACCGTTAATGCCCAACTATCCACCTCTCAAAAACTCACAAGTTGCTACTTGGACAAAAAAGAACACAAAAAATTTAACAAAATTGATATATAGTAAGATTTTATTTTTTAACATATTACATTACTTTTAAATTAATAATCCCATGAGTTACATATCTATTTTGTCAAACATTTTATATAATTTTTTACACAAATAGAATTATTCAAAACGCAAAATCCAAAATGTGGGTGACGAGAACATGCTTTCGAGACGTTGGTTTATTGGTTGAATTTTGTGGGTTCCATTTCCTTTTTAGATATATATTCGCACCAAGCCTCCTTAGCCATCGTTAAATTTGTCATTTAATTCAAAAAAAAAAAAAAAAAAGATAAAGACCTGATTCCCAAGTAATAAATACTCAACTAATAATCCATAAAACCCAACTACAGTCAATAATAAAATCTATCATTGATGATCAATTAAATTAACGATAATCCTACACATATACATAATCTCGTGTCTATCTCACATTCACCCCTTTAAATTTCTTATATATCGTGATAAATTAGACAACACAAGATTGAGTGGACGCATAAAATTATCCATAATAAATAAGAACAGCTTTGTTCAATTGATTATAACTTTATCACTAGAATAATCATTTTTAATCCGAAGATATTGGTCTATGTAGCAATTTCTCTTTATTTGTTTCATGAATTCACATGTGAAATTATATTTATATGAATAAAATTAATAGAAAAAATTGCGCCAGATACGCTGAGCATTTTTATTTTCAAACTCCCAACAATCCCTTTCGACTGTACTGTTATTATTATTAATTTAAAATTGCTGATGTATCCGAAGACAGAAATTGACGGAAAAGAGAATCAAATGCAGCGCACCTAATGGTTGATTTTGACGTGGGTGTATCCAATTTGGCCATGTTGGCGATGTGATCCATTTAGTCGACGTTGACTCCGTCAAATAATCGTTTTCAAGCCGTTTACCTAACTATCAACGCAATTTGCAACTTTCTTAGAATAGAAACAAATTCAAGTATTTCTATTTCAAAATACAACAAAAATAGAATAAATGAATGTATAAATATCAAAATTTTTTTTGTATATATAATTCCAGTGTAACGAGCCAATGTGGATGTAAACAAGTCGAGTCAGTTCGTAAGTTTAGAACTTTAGTTTGTCTCCGTCTTGGCTCACCTTTTTAAAAATGAGCTTGACCTTAAAACTTTAGTTTGTCTCCATCTTGGCTCACCGTTTAAAAAATGAGCTTGACCTGAGGTTTAACTTGGGCTTTTTCCAAGCACAGCCGCTCATTAACCCCTTTTTTTCTTCTTTTTTTTTTTTAAAAAAAAAGGCAAGAAAGAAAGAAGAAAGAAATTAAAAAGATGGAAAGGAAGGAGCACGGCTTCATAAAGCATGCCACAACATTTTTTCCCCTTCGCTGGTTGTATTGGCCCGTATTAACAAGCCGGCCCAACTTGGGCCTTGTCACAATCTTGGGGCTCGACCAGATCTTTGAACGGACCACGAGCCAGCTTGAACTTTCTACATGCTTCCTGAGCCAGCCAGCTCATTACCCATCCCTAAGAGCCAATCATCACAATACATTACAGTTTATGAAATATGATTTCTCCAATTCATTTTCATCTGAGAGGATCTTTCTCAGATGTTGCTTGCGTTACGTGTTGGCAATGGTCACTTTGTTTTTGTATCGCCTTACAGTTTGCATAATAGAAGCTAACTGATAATTACTATTGAACTAGAACCATAGTTTTGATTGAAAAAGTAATTTTTTAAATTTTATATAGTCACTTGGTAGGCTACAAGTAAATAAGTTGATTAGATCTTTGATAAAGTCAAATAGTGATATTATTAGGTCCACAATCATATTTCTCTAAAACTTTCATACGTGTGCAAATCTTTCTAGATGAACTTCTAAAGTTCTTTGCATAGAGCAAAAATGTTTAAGATCGTCCATAAAATTGTTCTCCAACTTGTTGAATAAAATACAAATACAAAACTATATATAATAATACAAACAAACCTTAAATATTCCATTCACATATTTGTCAAAGTCGTGGCGGCCATAACTATATTGTGGTCATGGTGGCTTTACTGTTAGGTCACTAGAATTTTATTCGCCGTGCTATTTGGTACAATGATCTGACAATAACAACAATGCTGAAAACTCATTAGCATGTTTACAATAAGGAGGGGTAAATAGGGATTGAACAATTGTCTACAAATGTTTTAAACGAAAATGAGACACGATATTTATTAATGGGCTAATTTCACATTTCATCCCCAACTTTCCATTAATTAGCATAAGAGGTCCTTTTTTACGGTTTCCAACCGTTTCTCTGTTAACTCATTTTGTCAAATTACCATTATGACCCTTATTCTTTTAAACTAAAACAAAATAACAAAAAGTTTTAAAAAAATAACATTAATTTTTTTTTTTTTTAAAAAAAGGAGGGGTGTGAATTCCCCATGCTGGAATGGCAGCACTTTTCTGTCATTTTTGGCAGCACAAGGTAGGGAAGTCTCCCCCAACCTTTTAATACAATTTGGAAATTGTAAGGATGTGAATAGTAACTCGAACTCAGGTAAAATAACTCGGTAAGTGTTCCTTTAGATAAGTGAAATGTTATTATGGAAAAACGAGTATAGAATTGTTAGTATACAAAAAATAAAAGTGTTTCATTCCATTTTCATGGCCATTGGTTATGAAACTCATGATAAAAATAAAGAGATGAGTGTTATATGTACCGTTAGTTGTACAACCTAATTTACAAATTAATAACAGCAATTTTATGCTCTCATGTTTAAAATAATGATGACGAAGGATAAATAAAAAAATAAAATAAAGATCCAACAACTGAAAAATAGGATATGTTAATGTTAGCAACCCTATGAAGCATATCCTCAATGGAACTCTAATCTTACAAAGTACACCTTGACACGCCAAAAATTGAATTTACTACTCATAAAAATGGGTTAGTTTCACATATCGTCCCCAATCTTTGGTGTTAGTATCGGCTGGTCTCTAATATTTTTCTTCAACACATTGAGTCCCCAACCTTTTATTAAACTGCACAAAAAGTCCTTTTGACACTTTCTATCAGCTTTTCCATTAAATAGTCTACCAAATTACCATTATACCCCTTATTTTTTAAATTAAAAATAAAAGGTTTAAAATATGAAAAAATAATATAAAATAAAATAAAAATTAAAAAAAAAAAGAAAACAAAAATGGAGGTGGTCACCCCAACTGGCTGTTGGAAATGGCTGCCAACTGCTGCCATTTCCGCCAGCCAGTCATTTTTCCTTTTCTTTTTTTTTTAAATTTTTATTTATTTTATATTATTTTTTCATATTTTAAAACATTTTATTTTTAATTTAAAAAAATAAGGGGCATAGTGGAAATTCGATAGACGATTCAACGGAAAAGTTGACGGAAAGTGTCAAAAGGGCGTTTTGTTAGTTTAATGAAAGGTTGGGGACTCAGTGCGTTAAAAAAAATTAAGGACCCAGCTGATACTAACACCAAAGGTTGGGGACGATATGTGAGATTAACCCCATAAAAATCAAAGCATTGATTGTAACTTTTGCCTCATCCAAAATGTTACTGGTAAGAACGGAACAGAAGGCCACTGTTATTAAATTTAGCCATCGAGAATGTGTAAATAGAACTCAGTTCGGTATTCGACTCCAATTCAAATACTAATATATATATATATATATATATATATATATATAACAACAATCTTTTAGATTCATTTACCAAATCCAAAGCTATTTGGGAAACATGAATAATAAATATAACCAACATCTCAAATTCTCAATGCCATCTAGTTGAGAATAGTGGTTATCTTAAGCAGTGCCGGTCCTGTTGTTACAAGGGCCGTAGATGAATTTCAAAAAATGGACCCTTATAACTAGTAATAGCCGGGTTGGAGGGGGCGGATCCCCTTTTCCGGGGGCTGCCCCCAAAAAAATTTTTTTGGTACTATAGTTCTTAATTTTTTTTATCGTGACCTTTAACAACTCTTCTCAAATTAACAAGATTTGGTATGCAATATATGTCATTGGAAATATAATATATACAACGTACTCAAAATCACCAAAATAGATACAACATACCGAAAACTATCTAAAGACCACACATCTTGCAGTTTTAGAGGCAAAAATACTAATTAAATGTTCACAATCAAATGTTTTGGAGGCATGACATATGCCAATTAATCACATCCCTAAAAGAAAGGAATAGTAATTAATCTTATCGCTATGATAAATGCATCATTTATCAATAGCAAATTATACAAACTAAAAATAATATATTACAAATAATATGTTATTTCAACCCTTGTGTATTACAATTTAAACTACAATTGGCAAATGATAATTCAGTTGTTTTACCAAACCAAATAACTATTTAAGTAATAAACTTCCTCAATCCCTAAACCAAACCAAATCACCATTTTACCATAAACCTCCTCAATCCCTAAATCAAACCAATTAACCAATAGGTAAACAAAACTAGTAAATAAAAGTATAAAGACTTTCCAAACATGAAAACAGGATAAAAATTGAAGAAAATCGAATTATATAACATTACAATGTTAAATGTTCCACATTGAAATTGTAACATAGCTTCTTCTCTACCAATTACAATTTACAATGTAATCTAATCAAGCACCGTACATATATCATATGAATAATGAATTACAATGAACATGGAAATGAGAAATATCAATGTAAAAAAACATCAAATTTGTAAAAACATCAAATAATGGTAGATCAATTATTGAAGATGTAAAATGGAAATTACATGAATTTCTTCCTCACTTAGTGCCTCACCTATGTTGACTAGATCGGAAGAGCACACGTCGAACTCCAGTCAAGAAAGTAGACCCGCCGGACAGCAGTAGACGAGCAGAAGCAGAAGCAGAGCAGCCAGGCAAAGAGGCGAGGCAGCAGATAGTGTGGAGGTGTGGAGGCTTGGAGCAATAGTGTGGTGCTAGTGCAGCGGACCAGACAACTCAATTGCTCACAGTAGTATTGGACGACTTCTGGCAGCATTAGACAGCATAAGGCAGCGCTCCAGCATCGGACAACAGAAGGCAGCACTGCAGTGTTACAATCTTCTTCAGGCAACGGCGACGACGACCGATAATAGCGAATTGAGAGGCAAGGCACTCGATTACTAGATTAGGGTTCTTCAATTTCCAATTGGGGGTTTGAGAATTGGAGATATTTGGGAATTTAGGGTTGGGTAATTGGGAGGGGGAATTCTCGGACGAGAAGGGAGCTTTCGGTTTTGTTTCGGTGTTTTCTATTTTTTTTAATTTCATATCAGCATTTTTTTTTTTAAATCTGAATTTAGAAAGAATTTTTTTTTTTGGGCTTAAAGGGGCCCTTAAATTTTTTTAAGGTTTGGGCCCTTATTTCCAAAATTTGGGCCCTAAAATCATGAATTAAAAAAAGGAATAAAAGATTTTTGGGCCAGCGATAACAAATCTCAATGGGCCCCTATGGTCCTGGGCCTGAGGAGGCTGCCTCATCAGTCTCATCCCTGGACCGGCCTTAATCTTAAGACTCACGTTCAAAAACTTCTTGAATGTTTTATTATAAAATTTTTTATCTTATGTGACATATATAGATGTATGTCACATGAATTTAAAATACACATAGCATGCATTTATACATGCCACATAAAGTAGAAAGTTTTGTTACAAAACTTACTGGATGTTTTTATAAATTTTTGCCTAAACGTTATCAACCAAATTCAAAACGTATATAATTAGTTATTCCACTGTGTTAGATGTAATTGGATCTGGTTTGGAGAGCTTTCGGTTCAACTCAATCACGTCTTCAATGGGCTGGCTTTGGTTAAAAAGGCTAGGCATCTGCTACACTACCAACACAAATGTTGCAGAGTCCATTTTTCCGGAGTTATTTGGGAAAAAAATAATAATAATAATAATAAAGAATTTAAATACACATTGAGTAAAATTTTTCACTATAGTCCGTGTGGAAAAAATTTTCTAAATCCTCAATTGCACATAACAGCATTTTATCTTTTCCCATGTCACATCACTTAAAATCAAATTACAATTATTTATATACACATTGTGCACACCTAAGATTTTCCTTTTTCAAAACAGAATCATCATCCTCATAATTGGGCAATATCGCTATAGCAAGAAGCTTTGTAAATTTTGCCAAAGAACTCAAGGTCCGGTTAAATATCCAAATAGCTATTAAATTTTGCATAATGTGTTGGGGCTAGTTATTTAATGAAGTCTTATATCCTACAAACGTACATAAAGAGGAGGTTTCCTACATTCATAGAGAGTATAAAAAATAAAAAATAAAAAAATTAATAGTTTTATCTGTCCCTTCTCTCCCTTTTTTGCCCGCCATTCGTTCTCAATTACCTTCGATTTTTCATCTTCTTCTTCGATGGCTTCTCATTGCTTCTTAACATCAATTTTGCTCCAATCATGCTCCTTCGTATGGTCTAATTACCAATGAAGCAATCAACTAGTACTCGATACAATTCTACGCAATAACACCAAAAGAAAACTATATACCATAACAGACTTAATTTAAAAATCATTACAGACAGCTATTTGAATGCTGAAATATAGTGCAGAAGGAAGTTCCATGACAAGAAATCGGATACACTTTTCCTGATACTAAATACACCTTAAGGTTCACAATGATATCCCAACTAAACTATATACCTTTCACATTTGGCACTAATAACCAGCGAAGAGAAAATGAAAAGGGAGAAACAAGGCCCAACACAAATATCAACATTGATGAACCCTACACCGTCAACATCACACTTCAGTCAGACCATACCAAACACACTTGTTTCCTGTTAAATATGGCATTCATTCATTTATTCCGTTCCCACAACTTTTTCTACACACATCATCCCTTTTGCTGTGTCGAGTCCCAGACATCTGAACCAAGTATGAATCTCAGTATGGAGAGTCGTGGCTGGGGCTATCTGCATGCATGTCCATTGAAGTGTCGTTGGAGCTTGGTGGATTAAGATCCCTGCTTAAGTTACTAGTATTCTCGTTGTTTCGCAGTCCGTTAACAGACGATATAATGTTGTTGGTATAGGGAATTGCATGGGTCAGGTGATAGTGCTGGAGACTCCTCCGAACTGGGCTGGAGAGTGCGTTCGAGAAAACAGAGTTCTTTGGTTGGTTGTCTAAGTTCCCAGATCGATGTCCCTGCCCAACACTTCCAGGACCAAATGAATGGGCTGATACAGGAGTTGATGAGTGAGACAGTTGCATTACAGTCTGAGGGGGTTCCTCCGTCCCATAGTCGACCTCACTCTGCAAATTTATTGAGTGAATATGAAATGCCCAAAGCAAGGATGAAGAGCAGCCAAAAACAATATTTCCAATTGCATAAGCAGTTCCATAAACAAGAATTACACAATAATAGCTCATGATAGCATTTCGTAAAATGACAAAAACATAAGTTACATCATTCAAGGTTTCTCTTAAGAAAATTGTTCATACAAGCATTAGAAAGGTAACTAGGAATGACACAAGCATTTTTCCTCTCTCCTATAGGCAAAGGGAATTAGCACATAGCAAATGCTAATGAGAACAGAGAAAAATATCTCAAGAGAAACAGTTTGGGTATATAGTCAGGAGCCAGGAAAAATTTATAATTAAGGAATCCTCAGAAAGCTCTCTGACTTAATTTTTCTTTCTCGAATCGATCAACTTCCACTGAAATCCGACGGATAATTTATCCACAAAATTATCCTCGAAAGTTTTCCGGAAATGCTAAAGCACTTGCTGCATTTCCCTCAAAACTGTTCTAGTTACTGCTCCACTGCTTACCCACCAACAGGTAAAAACAAAAACAAGAAATCTTAAGACCGTGCCAACGAAAAGAAAAGAACATTATATGTACCAAATGCCGGATATCTTAAGACCAGCTGCAGTAGAGCTCTCCAGCAAACTCTTTATATTAAAGAGCATTTTATGCAGTTTAAAGAACATCTACAAGAGAGTATAATTTTCTAATCACTCCAATAGCCTCTCCATTTTACTTCTTCCAAGAGTATTTATTATTTTTTCATTATTTTATTCTATCACATGCTTGTATCTTAATTATTTAATTTTATCATCTATTTTTCTTCATTAATGTTCTCCTACCTGGCCTCACAAAAGAACATTGAAATTTAAGTTTCTTTAGAGCATTTATACGAAGTGAGTTTGGCTATTCAAATTTGGAGAGCAAACTCCACTTTCTAAATTAAAATGCTAAAGTAGAGAGTCTGCTGGAGCAGCTTTTTATAGTTTGACTCTTTATTTCAGAGAGAATATTGCATTTAAAGAGTCCATTGGAGACGCTACTAGTGGTTGAATGGCTTGGCTCCTCAATATTTTTTCATTAACGTGACCTTTACATAAAATGGTAATGCATCCTCATGTATTCAAATTTAACTCAAAGAAAGATGATAGGCGTACGCTTTAAAGAAATCTGACAACCAGGTACTTACGCAAAGCTGTAGCCTCTCAATAGGCATATTTTGCGTTCGATCGATAAATAATGAAAAATAAGACTACCACAAAAATAAACAGCAAGTGTCCAAAGTGAACAGGTGAATTGAGATCGTATTTTTATATTCATAGAACATTCCGTTAATAAATCTAAAATTGAAGACAAACAATGCCAAAAAATGAATGCAATCTCACAATTTCATTGAGCCAAATGCAAGTCTCCATGACGTAAAAGGTGTATACTAACTACCAAGCTTACTTTTCCTATCCAAAGATTATGTATCATTTCACTAGGGATTCCAGTGAGAAATTTCATCTAAAACCTCACACCACCATCCAAAATAATTTGAAAGAATAGCAAAGAACATTCTGTGGCCATCACTCCTAGATACTTTTGTTGAAGAATTTTCTAACAGCCAAGAAGAGAACTGATATCTAGTTGTAATTACATATACCCCCTTTTAACAATAGAGTAATAAAAAAGGTCAGAATAACTTAGGCTATCTTTTTCCGTATTCAGTACTTTATGACACTCCAGCCATTCAACTATCAGAACTAGTGAGTCCAACGCCATTATGTGTTTGTCAGATGAATATCTTTGTCAATGAATTTGTTGCAAATGAAACCAGCATTGTAAAAATAAGCAATGAAGACTCATGAAAAAAAAAAAACAGCACGATAAAATAGTCAGCAATAAATAAAAAAAAATGGCAGTCAAGGCATATGTAGAACAAGCAATGTACTTCATGTTAAACGAGTTTAAATAAAAATTGCAAAGAAGAACTACCTGTATATATGCAAGTACATCACCGGCTGTCACTCTTGTGCCGCCTTCTTGCTGTCTTAACATCCAATTATAAAGTTTCTCCTAATCCAAATTACCAACGAACGGACCAAGGTCAATTGCTTACCACTCAACACGCAAAAGAGGGATTGGGATTGGGTTAGGGTGGGGTGAGGAAGTCCAGAAAGATGACGAGTACTTCAGCAGCAATATCATATCCCACAACAGAATCCAATGCAGTTTGTAAATGAAAAACATTAAGTAAATAAACAATTATGGAATATTTCATATATAATAATATAAATATTATAGTGAATAGCAGCAAACATATTACTGATATACATAATAAAGGCCAATAGAAAAGAAACCAATATAATAGCAATGAATACAGAATACTCTTTACAAATTATTGAAACTCGTATCCAAATGAGAGAAAGGTAACCAATTTTAGGATAATTAAAACAGAAAAGAAACCATTTCACATAAGTTTTAAGAAAAATAATATTTACAAGTGAATTTAAAAACAATACCTTAATTTAAAAAAAAAAAGGAACGAAAGAAAGAAAGAAGATTATAAACCGATTAAATTAAAGCCGAACCCATAATGTAAAATCGACTCCAATAATTATCGTTGAGCCGGTGAGCTGAACGGCACATAGACTTCACCGGCCCGAGCATGCACAAACAGAGATCATCACCCTCAAGGCAAAAATTTACAAACGCATTTAGGAAAAGCTCGATTGAAGAAAGAAAACCCATAAAGTAAAGCCGACAAGAATAAAAAATATGTAGTGGGGTTCTGACCAGCGCGTGACGTTCACCGGCCTGAAAGGAGAGTCTTTGGTGATGCATGGCCTGGCTGTATAGCTGAGAAAGGGAGTTAGCTGCGCTACAGAAGGTGGAGTACATGGTCCGATCTACCTCATCCAGCCTCGTGGCATCAGATTTTCTCTTCTTCGCCATTGTAGAAACAATCGCAATCGACGATCCTCTTCACCAAATTATATTTACAAAACCCTATGACGGTTGGCTTGCAGAATTATGCGCCTCTCCTGTATATTATTATTTACTGTATTCGGGTTTGGGAAAGTTTACAAAATGGAATCGATTGCTTTTATAGATAGATAGAGAGAGAGAGAGAGAGAGAGAGAGAGAGAGAGAGAGATGGATGATGAGTTGGTAGGGAAAGGTACCAGTTGGGCCTCACGTACGACACGTGGTTTGCTGGTTTGGATAATGAGGTTGGGCTCGGATCGGATCGTGTTCTGATGTAATAGGAGACCGATAAAACTATCGACCCGTTTGGTTATATTTATAAAATCAATTTATAAAGAGAATTTATAATGAGTGAAAATGAGTGGTGGAGATTTAATTAAACTTTGAAATATATAGTAATTATTGAGTAGCTGTCATATCAATGATAAGTGAATTTTATAAATTACAAAAATAAAATATACCAAACAAGCCCTTCTATATCACACTTCTTTTTTGTTGGGTGTGAACCGGTTGAAAAGTTTGGAAAGATAATACTCCCTTGATCTAAAAAAGATAGTTTAGTATTTTATTTTCATTGATACTAAAACGATAGTTTACTTATCATATTGCGTATAGATTTAATTTTCATTTTAATTTATTTAATTTTTATTTTAATATGTACCCTTAATTATTTATTGTTGATCAATTACCTTTACATTGAACAATTAATGAGATATAAAGGTATATGTAGAAAAATAAAGTAAAATTTAATATTTAACTATATTAACTATCGTTTCAATATGCGTAAAAATAACTAATAAACTTTCTTTGTGAGACAAAGCGAATATTAGATTGAATCAATTTTTCTTTAAAGTTACATAGAACTCTATACACATAGTTGACTACTAATGAGAAACAGTCAAGTCATGTGGTTTCACACATGCGGTTGTTTTCATTGGTGGTAGGACCCTTTAATGGAGTCATATATAACTTTTTAGAAAACGGTGTGGAGCGTTATAAAAAAATTATGCTCTTCCGATCTAAATAATATCAAAGATGTGGTACTTTTATCAAATTAAGAAGCCGTACATGTATTTAAAGGTCTTAATTTGTTAATAAAAAATTGAGTCTCATGAATGTATATGTCAATTTTTAAAAATAGCAAGATGATGGGATATGATACTTTTAGAAGTACCATAATTTTGTTCAAGCAATAAGGTGATATCTTGATTGGGTGAGGGAGGTACCAAATCATTTTTTTATTTTGATTTTAATCTCCTGCTAAACTTACAAGTGGGGCGCTAAGACACAAGCAATGTGCAAGAAACCAACATTGAAAAAACCATATTAGAATCATTTTCATAATACACGTTTAAATTGTTGTTCTACGAATAATCTTCTTGCAGTAATAATATTATTAATTCTTTTCTTCTCTCTAATTTTATCAAAAATTTATTTCACATGGGGGCATTCATGCATCCAAGGCACTCCCAAACAGTGCACGAAAACTATTACTAATTTTATTATAGAATTAGAAATGATCTCCCGGCGCAAGTGAGGAGGAGTATTACTCAGATAATGATATGATAATACCATGTTATCATTATACATCCTTATAATAATTAATGATATGGCAACGCTACGTCAACACTTAAATTGATGGTTTAGTTTAACAATGTCACTTAAATAGTGATGATTTTGCTCTGTATATAGAATTTGATTGCCGATAAAAAAATAGTTGCGTCACGTCACAAAATATACACGTGATGACATTTCACTTGTTTAATGATGAAATGAAATGAAATAAATCTACAGTTATATATGCCCGTGTGTCGTATTAGGCCTGAATACTGGCCTGGGCCGCGATTTAGATGTACATTGAACCGAGAGCCCAAATATTTCCGCACACAAGTAGTGATGATTTTAAAAACAATAATAATAAGTAAATGTTTTTTTAGCGGGAGTATAAGGTAATGAGTAATACTATTTATCTAAATTAGAGAGAGGTCTCTAATCTAGTTAGTAGCATTACATTAGAAAATAGATGAAGATACATAAATATATGCAAGTATTAATTTATTCAATTGTCAATAAGGAAATAACAACTAGATAAACATTATTTTAAGGTACTTGAACTCTGAACATAAGGATTAGGGTGTGGGAAACCATTTAGACGAATCATTTACACGTCGTTAGATGGCACTAAATGTACGTATGAGGAATTATCTGAATACACACCAGATGTTTCCCTTATAAAGACACGTGATATATGTGATATCTTGTTGTCCACTATTTTTCTTTACGTGGACACTACTCTACACCTGTGCCCGTGAAAATAGTGGGGTAAGATTACATACACCGCATATCTCCATGACGAAGACACTCTATTTCTCTAAATCAAAATTACTAAATGTACTGTTTATTATTATTTTTTTTTCTGAAAGGCGTACTGTTTATCATCATCATCATCATCATTATTATGTTGATGAATGTGTATATTTCCCAGTACCAAAATCACAAGTCATAAACCACAATTTATAGTATTTATTTACAATAGTAGTGTACAATAAAGACTGCATGCCGTACTACCACAAGAAACTACTGAATTGAGATGAAGGCTGAGGATCCTCTTTATCATGTGATGGGATGTGTGTGTGCCTTCCTTCATATGTAGTAATCACCATTCTTGGATCTTCTGCTAATCGTTCAACACGTTTCTTTACACGACAGTTACACTGTGTACAACGATAATAACTCCTGCAAACACATAATACATTTATTAGTAGCACGAAAGTTCATTCATATGCTTAGCACATGCAAAAATAAATCATTAATTACCCTATTTCTCATTGAAACTTGAGTGGGATTCTGGGTTACACCTACTATCAAGAAGTACATCTTCTTGATCATCATTCATCAAAAGTACATCTTCTTGATCATCATTCATCAAAAGCCATATGCAAATTAAAATCAAGATAACTCAACACTAAGCATAATTAAAAACGCATACAAAATTACTTGTCGTTATATGTCAGAATAGGAGAGCACTCATGCATTTTGAGACATATTATCCTATAGTCACTCTCTCGTAGAAGGGAAAAAAAATCATGACATTTGTTCTATATACTGTGTCAAGAAGTTTTGCCATTGATGGCTATGAGATTCCAACGCACGAATTCAAGCAAATCCCTTGTGAATATATGATGCACAGTCAAGCGTCCATTATTTCAAATTACAGCTTTTCAGACATTATTTTATAATTACATTATAAATTCTCCTTGGGATATTTATTTTACAGAAAACGTAAGGTTCACATAATTATTTACAGATTATTGCACCAAAATATGTCGTGATAGTATGTATAATTATCATTTTACGCCCATGACATGATGTGATGATCAGTGATCAAGTTAAAGCCGACTGTTTATCTATAATCAGTTGTGTAAACCACGATTTATATAGATACGCGATTTACACAAATTTGAATTGTTTTAAGATGCAGTGCATATATATAAGATAAAAAAAATTAGTACAAAATTAAATAGATGGCAAAAAGGTGGATAGGATTAGGAAAAATGAAAAAGAATATCATCTTATAAGTCAAAACTAACCAAATCATTTGCAAGGAATATTCATCTTATATAATCTAATGAAAGTTTCATAGCACTCACGAAATGGCATCCTCTATCCCATGTAGTGTGACAGAGGGTGCTAGAAACCAGTATATAATTAATGGCATCTCATGCTCTATATTGTTTAACTTAAAATCAATAATATTATTATCCTTAATCCACTTTAGTACCATCTACCTTCTTACCATCTATTCGTTCAAGTTTGTGAAATCATCTTTAAATCAATGGTTGGATTCATATTCGGAGGCAATTGAAATGTGATATCATTTAAGCAGGTGAATTATAATTAACTGGGAGAGATAAAATAAAATAAAATAAATATTAAACAAAACGATATACTTGTCATTATCCTAATATAGTATTGTCTTACCGAAAGCTCCCTCATCTTAAGTAGTCTGAGCTTGATATTTAAAATCTAATTCACTTTGCTAAATGAATGAGAAAAAGAATAAGGAAAAAAAATGATCATTATTATCAATCAATCATTTAATATAAAAGTTGGATGACTTTTCAATCTAAAGCCAAATCATGGAAGGATCATCTCCATACAAGTAACCCTCATGTGAAACCAGAAAAAATAACCCCGCAAAAGTGTAGTCATCTATCATCATTATAGTGTTTTAACTCGGCCTAATTTTTCTTTATCGTTCGTCTCAAAATATGATCCAATTTCCTTTTTAAAAATTATTTGAAATATTAGTTTTCTTATATGTCCTATTTATGTCCTATTTGATGTGTTTCGTTATTAAAAAAAAAAACAGAATTATTAAAGTGACATAATTACCCCATTCACATTTACCTAGTTCTTAATTTCCAAGAACTTGGCATTCATTGTACTATAATTCAAAATCTAATTCATTGTAAAGTGCGCATTGATGTGAAGTTATCACCAAACTAAAGCATTTAATTAAGGGATGATGAATATTACCTAGGATGTTGGGTGTTTTTAACAACCTTTTGGCCATACTTTCTCCACTTGTAACCGTCATCCAAGACATCAACATCACTCATTGTCTTGAAACAAAATCTGGGCTCTCTTGCATTTCTCCTTGCCTTAATCTTCTTCATCTTCAGTGGCAAAACTCCAAGATTTTTTTCATCCCCTCCATTTACTGATCTCTTTATGCTGATGCAATTATTTAACATGAAATTAATTACCAAGAAATCTCCACTGCTCAAAACAAAGCAGAAAGCTTTCCATCGGGATTTGATATATGCTCGTCAGTGTGTGTCAAAGACAGAACTTAAAACTAGCTAGTGGCTTAAACTGTTAGATAGAGTAGTAAACAACACACACAGTGACACAGATATATATATATATATATATATATCAACATACCAGTAATTTATAGAAGAATTTTGCAAAGAAAAAAGCTGGGAAATTCCAGCAAAGTTAGAAGCAATGTATTCTCCATCTTTTACCCTTCGAATTTCAGGGTCAGACAGGGGAACTGATTCTGCATCATCCAGCTGAAGTAAAGGAGGAATTGATGATAAAGTTTTAAGAGACTGATCACTGCACAAAACTGGAAGAGATGTAAAATTGGTACACAGGAGAGGGAAAAATCCAATTTGACTTGACCTATCTTCATCTTCAAAGAAACCCTGGTTGAGCATGGTTGGAATGTACTGAGTATATATCTGTGTGTGTATATGAGAGAGAGAGAGAGAGAGAGAGAGAGTTTACTTTCAGGAAGGGGAAAAGTATGATGCTGAAGGATTCTAATGGGGAGGATGCCTGCTATATTTATATACAAAACATAGAGATCGGAAGTTGTCCCCCCTCCCCCCGTCTCACTCTCACACTAAAGGTGAATGGGGATGAGAGAGAATACGAACTGGGATTAATTTTGATGTAGCGTCATATGTGTAGTATGTTGTGGCGCTATATAGTTTATGTGGCGTGTATTGAGGCACGCTGCATACATACTATATGGGCTATATAGTGCTATAGCGTGCATAATGTATAGTGTCAGAATGGAACTCGGGGATTTTACTTCTGAAAGTAACTAGAAACCAATACATTAAGTAGATGACAAGTGAACTTTGATGTCCAAGAAAGTAAAGAACAGTCAAGCGTACTGTTAAAATTCAAGAAAACATTTAGCCGCAGATCAGCATACTATCTTGAGATCATATATATTCATGCTTTGTGTTTAATTGCTTATTAAAGATTTTCAGTGATCAGGTTGGCTCTCATACCACGCAAAACATTAATTTTGATGCCAAGCCGTTCGATATGAAGGAGATCATAGGCAAATACAGTAAGAACATGATTTTCTTGCGTCATCCTCAACACGACTCGTTTTATTATATACTCGCACAATAAGGACACAAAATTAAGAGAGTAATTAACAAGTTTCACTGAATATAGCACTGGACGTGAAGATGCAATTTGCAAGTAAAAGGTGAGAAAAACTATTAACTCTAATTAAGATTAATTAACAATATGTACTGTGTGGCAGGCCCCATTTAACCTCAAGACAGTGGAATAGGTCAAAAATACTACTTATTCACTGTGCACACTACTAGTTGTTTCTGCAATTTGCAAATGTTGGGTTCAGAATTAATGAAATTGCATGGGAAAAACATGCACTCATAATTTGTGATCTTTCATATGGATCTTCTACTGTAAAAGGAGGTAGAGATGAGCAGTACAAAATAATGACAAGAATTCTGTTCTCAAGTAGGGAAAAGGTCTTTTTATTGTTTATTATTATTATTATTATTATTTTTCTTTGAAAGTATTATTATTATAATTATTATTATTATGATAAGGGGGAAGTATGTACAGTTCGAGCTCGAAACTTTCTGCCCAGAATTTAAGTATCCAACCTACCATAACGCGAACCATTTTATGATAGTCTTTTGAGCAATAAGAATCACCGTAAAGAATGAGTTATTATTTTATGTTATTCCTAAACAAATATACAGCTTCAACGGTGCATCTAGAAAAGAGTAATGATGGAGAGAGACTAAAGGGTGATGATAGAGGTGCATGTAGTTTTTTTTTTCTTTTTTTTTTAAAAAAATCAGAAAACGGAATCAAATACATAAAAAAATTCTCCAACTTTATTGTTAGATGATTTTATATTAAACATTTCTTTAACAACAAAGAACGCTTCATTGTAACACAACATGTTAGATATAGGTTGTTGCTTACAAACATATGGTTCATCATGTGACATTTTTTAGGGTTTGTTCTTGCCTTCATAAGACAAAGAATCAAGAACAATGATGACGAAATCTTGTTTGGAAATCTACTGTTTTTATTCGGCGGTGAAGGTATCATTATGGTTCATGGGTCTCTTTGACTTTTGGCAAGAAAAAAAGTTACTCAACTTTCCAATCTCCTTTTCCTTAATTAATTAGCTTGTTTTGAGGCTCCCAACTTGTATATACTCCTCTTAATTTCCAATCAAAATAACACTCTCATGATCTCTTCAATTGTACAAATTATTATTAATCTTTGTTAACTTTATTTAGCAAAACTTTGTGGGCCCTATTATTTTGTCATGATTTTGATTGCATGACACAAGCAATGGATATTCTCACAATAAAAGGGGACTAGCAATTGATACATATATAAAGTAATTTTCTTCAAAAATTATGTTTTATTCGTCTCTTCCACTCTATCAACTAATTAGCAAGTACATGTACATGGAACAATGCAACTTCATGTGGTTAAGCTTAATTAAGTACCAACGTGTTATCTACTAAACTTCCTAAACATAAGTTTCTCCTGCGCCTTTCATGATCTCAATGTTAAAATAAGAACCCTACAATTCGAAAATATATATTACCAAATAATTGAATCATGAACAAAATCAAACCTCAACTGATTTCATGTAATGTAATACGTACATAATTAGTATCATACGTACATAATTAGTATCATATAGTTCTATCTGGGACCTAACTAAAGAGATTTATTGTGCATGAAAGTCGTTAGTTATAATTCCATGTGTTTGCCATTACAGGTCAAATTTTTCTAACATAATGATTACTTTGTGATATAATAACGTTTGACTATGAAACATACGCCCAAAAAACCATAATCTAGTTTCCAGAAAGTAAAATATATTTGCTTAAAAGGGCAATCATTAACTATCCAAATATAAACAAAATTTTCACAGATAGTCTTTCAAAAAATTTTAAAGAATTTCCTTTCAGAAATAACATAACTGTTCACTTCTCAACTTTATGATCCTATGTGGTCACTCTTTGGGGTGGGTGCAAAAGCCCCTCAGAATGTTATGAGCTATCTATTCCTTCTTCGAGTTTAACTCAGGATGATTGATAGGACGCCTCTCAGCAAGGACTCTCTTTGTGCTCTCAAGGACACCAAAGAATATCGAACCACCGATGCCTATCCAAAGAACTCTCGGTCCAATGCCCTACAATAAGATCATAAAAGTTTGAGGTTTATAAATTATTATGGTTCTATGGCTCCTGAAATAAGCAAAGGATTCTTTTGTAATACTACATATTACTACCCAAACACTTCTTGAAAGAAGTGCAATGTCATTCCTTTTCTTTTTCACTACTCAAATAGAGGTCTGTGCAGACCACGGGTCAAGGAATTCAGTCCCAAGGCGACTATGCCTAGCTAGAACATGCCCAACAAGCATCTTTTACACTTCTCAGTATCTATATTATTTCCAGCCTTCAGAGATAGGTGGTCAAAGACGGATAACACATCTCTTTCTTAGTGTGGCCGTACATGCCTGCTGCACATACATGGTCCACAATACCAACATACAGAAAGGAAAACAAGAAAAACTAGTTTTTGCTGAATTTGGTCCATAAAAAGAAATGCAAATATAGATTTTGCCAACAGGTTGAAGGCAATAGACCAAAGGAAGAAGTGCTCTACCACACCTTTAAGCATAAGATTAAGCAGAAGTTATTGAACCTTTAAGAGTGCCTGAGGCCCTTCTTCTTTGACAATGGTCTCCACACAATTATAGATCCCTTTGTACTGGTTGGCCGATCCCTGCAAAGAAACTTTAAGTCAGACTTGTGACTGACAGCTGGTAGAAGACCAAACATTTACTGAATACTAAGTGCTTATATATCTCCTTTCCAGAAAAAGGACCTGAACACAAAAGAGTGAGTCATAGGAAGATTAGTTGGCTTGGCCATACCTGAACCATCAATCTAGTTTTAATCACGTCAAGCGGAGTGGTCACAGCACCCGTTATAGCACCTATCATAGACAATAAAAAGTAAGCAGCATATAGGAGCAAAGAAAAAATCCAAATGAATGCAGGGGTTTCGTCAGCTCAAAGCCCAAATTCACATAACTTCTATATTTGACTTGATCTGCAACTGAATTTTCCTGAAACTGAAGCAAATGGTGGTGTCACAGTTGGCTGCTATGATGCTCAGACTCGGGTACGGGTATGGGTATGTATCCGAGTGTTGAATCCTTCATTTAAAAAAATTTAGGATATTGGGACACGGCTAAAATGGTTCCAGATTTTAGACGAATCCATCTTATAAACTTAAGAGTGACATCGGAAATTCATATTTTGATAGTTTTATGTGCATTTTAGTGGGCTACAAAGGACCTTCTCTTGATTGTAATGATATAAAGGATTTTCTTTTGATTTAAAAGGATCTGAGAAGGATTCCATACCCTCATCCTAACGGGTTCTACTCTAAAAGTGAAGAGTCCAAGCAATATAGGTAGGCTTTGCTTAAAGTTTACTGCTAGAGTCAGATAACAATTACTGCAGGAGCAAAAATATAACGAGAGGATTGGAATTTGTTTTCTTCAAGGCACTGATGCAGTTATGGTGACGTCTGCTCAAGTAACAATAGCTCTCATTTGCAGTTTGCTACGTTTCCTCTTTTAAGTTGCCTTTCTAGACAAAATAATAAAACTATACTCAGAAGGGAGGGGGAAAAACAAAAAGGGAACAGCTTTTTCTCCTTCCCTCCTTGGTTGATCTGTACATAATAAAACCGACAAAAAGGCTACTATTCCTTGATAAGAGAGAGACAAAGAAAAGTGTAGTTTTTCCCCAGACAAGAAGAAACGAGATTTAGAAGGCTGATTTCAACATGATTGTAAAAATGCAAAAAGATAGATAGTGATTGAATGCTAATATTGCAAGTTTCAAACAACTTTACGTAAATGAATTCAGAAAGGGCTTAGGAAGCTAACTTACCAGCAAAAGCCCCAATAACAGCATTCTCAGGATCATTCAGATCTCTCCTTGCCTGTTGCATACAGAATAGAATAAAATGTTTATGAGTAGCGCTATAGACAGAATATCATCAGTCAAACCTGTACAATAATTGGCACAATGGTTTCATGTGGATGAGTAAACTAACAAATCTGCACGCAATCATGCTTGGAATTGATGAAGATACAAATAAATAAAAGAGATGCTCCCGAAATTCTTGAAATTAGAAGAATAAACTTTCAAAGAACTATGTGAATCTATAACATGATTTTCATGTAATGGCTTCTGAAGTTGGGAAAGAAAATGAAGCAAGAGAAAGGGAAAAAAAGGTCTGCAATAAAGCCTCTATACACAAGTCTTTCAACTTGGTTCAATTAAAATTTTGCCAAAAGAGGAGTATCCAGCAATTGTAAAAGAAGTGATTTTACGCCCATGAAGTTGTAAATAATGTAAATGGTAAACGTTGCTTCACTTTTATATTGAAAGATCCCACTTGAGCAAACCTCTTTAACGACCAGTGTCATTCTCAGATGAACTTCAACAGCAAAAAGAATAAAATAATAATAAATAAATAAAGGAGGAGGGGGGGGAGGAGAAGAGAGAAAGAGGTACTTACTGCTAACTTGTAACCTATTCGTAGTTGTTCATAGATGCAGAACTGGATAGCATCAAATGGCAAATCTCTTAACAGGAACGAACCAAATCCCTGAAATATTGGATAGAAATAAACTATAAGAAGCTCTGCTGCTATAGCCACGTGATTATAAATAAAATGGCACTCAAATTCTTTTTTTTTTTTTAAAGTACAAGTACAATCTGCATTATAAGCAGCACAAATGCGTACGGATTTACATCCTCATGAAGTGCAACAAAGAAATAAATAAACCAACATAAATGTTGAAAAAACCCACACAATTCGTGGTTGGTGAATTCGAACCTGGGATCTTAAGGATCCCAAGGCCTTAGCCTAGCCAAAAATGGCACTCAATTTAATGTGTAGTAATATTTGCCTCACAAAGTACAGCTTCCTGTTTATATCTGTACAATGCACTAGTTGCATCCATTGATTAAAAAATTGTTTCAGGCTTACACTGACTAGCACCTCATTTGATACTTTTTTTTTTTTAAAAGCACGAAAAGTTACTCCTCAAGTGCAAGTGTCATCTGTAAAAGCCTTGAACCAAGCCTCAGGGAATTAAGGTGTTCACCTGGTTTTCATGCCTATTTATGAGCATTTTGTTACTTATCTTCTTGGGATTTTCTCTATAACCTCTAATGTTTAGGGATTTTAATTTTCTCTTTTCTCGTCTTCAAATGGAAGGGAAAGAAGAAGGAGAAGACACCGTTGTATATAATGGATATTTTGCAGTTTCATATTTCTTTTGTGTTATTTTATTAGTTAGTCTTCAGGCTCCTGACATGCCTGACACAGGTAAAACGCATAGATTCCCTGATGAGCCTTTTGAAAATGAGTTAAATGCACCCATATGATTATTCACCCACACCTGGGCAATCAAAAACGTAAAAAGAAATGCTCTCGAGAGTATTCTCTATCTAAGAATTGGATAATTCTAGCTTGCCTCATTAATTATTTATATCATAAAGTGAGAAACTTATCATACCGCATAGAGACCTTTAAAGCCTTCCTTCGCAACAATAAGCCTAACAGCATCAGGGCCAGAAGCAAATTGTCTTGTCTGCATCCTTTGCTTAACAACCTGTAATGTCAAAAAAACCGAAGGAGATATTCCAGAAAAAAACGTTAAAAGGTAACAGTGAAGTAACTGATAATATCAATAAAAAGAGAAAAAATTAATTATCTACCTCCGTTGGGACACGAACAAGAGATGCAGCCAGGCCTCCAATGGCACCTGCAGTCTACATAAAAGTAAAGACTCGTGTGAATGAAAATTGAGAGGGAAAAAACAGTTCTGTAACAAGTTTTTTAATAAGACTCAAGTCTTCAATTGAAAAAGTCATATTCGAATACTGCACATAATTCCAGAAAGACGTCTAAGTTTTGGTTAAGATAAGCATGTCATTGTAAGAATGTTCAAAGATTGTTTCCATATGATACTTGAATGAATCAGGCATGTTTTCTAATACAAACTAGTGTATATACGTGTAAATGCAGAATATCACAGTAAGGTTTACACGGGGTTCATTCGCCATATGTATTATCAATGACACTACAATTTGTCTTATGTATTCTTCAGCAAGCAAGCAATAGAGCTCCTTATTCCTCAGTGTATTTTATCAACTTAAAGTAGCTTATCACAACAATACAATGATATAACTATAAAACATGATGTTTTATTCATTTTACAGTCTTATATTTCAACAACCAGCTGTAATTACATATACAGTATATGAATGAGCCCATAACCTCTCTTCTCAACATTCCATCCTATTTAGAGGCAAACAAATCAGAAAAAATAATGATAGTCAATGTTCGATTCCACTCCAGTATTAAGTAGGAGATAGTTGGTCATCCTACCATCATTTGCAAGACTCCATTGTTGGCAAGCAAATATGATGCCGAACCAAAGGGAGAGCCCACAAGCTCAAACAACCCGTAAGTTGTTAAGATAAGAACTCGCAAATTCTTAAGAAAAATCAAGATGAATTCTTGAAATAATGTTTATTCATAAAAGTAAGGTTGTTCAATACAATGAAATAAGCTCTATATTTATAGAGCTCAAATAACCCTAATGGGCCAACATAACCCTAACCCTAAGAAAAAGCCCTAACTTGGAAACCAAGTAATAATAACCTAATTAAATTAGATAAACTTTAATCCAAAATAACAATAAAATAAAATAAGCTAGATAAATAATTATATTCTTTAAGGATATGCATCATTCTCCCTGGCTGAGAAAAACTCGACTCCGACGAGTTAGACTGTAGTTTCTAAACCATGGAGGTCGATCTTTCCTTCTCATCAAACAACGGTATCAAGCTCTGATACCAAAATTGATGCCGAACCAAAGGGAGAGCTCGTAAGCTTAGACAACCCGCAAGTTGTTAAGATAAGAACTCACAAGTTCTTAAGAAAAATCAAGATGAATTCTTGAAATAATGTTTATTCATAAAAGTAAGGTTGTTCAATACAATGAAATAAGCCCTATATTTATAGAGTTCAAAATAACCCTATTGGGCCAACATAACCCGAATGGGCCAACATAACCCTACCCCTAAGAAAAAGCCCTAAATTGGAAACCAAGTAATAATAACCTAATTAAATTAGATAAACTTTAATCCAAAATAACAATAAATTAAAATAAGCTAGATAAATAATTATATCCTTTAAGGATATGCATCAAAATATATGTTCCACCAAGAAACTCTCTCTAAGCTGTGAACTACTATCCTATATGAAATGAAGGGAAGGGGCATTCACAACCTATAGCTCACTAAGAAGAATGAATAAAATTTACTAACCCAGAGGACAACAAAAATACAGGAAATTAACAGGCATTCTATCCTCAGTCTACTGCTCAACCTACATTTCTTTCCAGGGGAGGGAGGGGGATTGAGTAGGCCAAAAATGGCTTTGAACGGTATAATATGCTAATTTTCAAGCAAATGCAATGATAAAGATCTAATAGTTACAGGGAGTTTTTAGTAAGAACAGAATCTCACCAGATGAGCCACAGCACTCAAATTGCCAGGAAATGTCCTCAATAATTTCTGTTTCGCGGGTTCATAAACACCAACAAAAATGGCAGAGGCCCTGTCATTAGAGAATTATGAAGAAACCTATCAATCATTTTTATATATTGAACATAAGAAACAGAATGTAGTTACTTGTTAAATACAGACAGTTGAAGATGAAAATGGATTATTAATTGCTTGCTCTTTTGAGGAGGAAAGGTCATAGACTGACGTGCAATATCTGGTACAGGTACCATTGGTAGCAGTTCGTAAAGTTTAAATATGGCGTCTAAGTAGTTGAATATGGAGGTTATGATAACAATCTGAGGAAAGCAGTTAGATATGTGCTTACGGTAAGACCCCAGCAAGATTTCCAGCAAGCCCAGAATAAAGCCCTTTGAGAACAATATTTCCTCCACCTTGAACTGCCTACAATTAACTAGTAGATTTAGTTGTCTTAGGCACGTTCGCAAAAGCAATACACATAATATATAAACTGATGCCGAACCAAAAGGAGAGCTCGCAAGCTCAGACAACCCGCAAGTTGTTAAGATAAGAACTCGCAAGTTCTTAAGAAAAATCGAGATGAATTCTTGAAATAATGTTTATTCATAAAAGTAAGGTTGTTCAATACAATGAAATAAGCCCTATATTTATAGAGTACAAAATGACCCTAATGGGCCAACATAACCCTAACCCTAAGAAAAGGCCCTAACTTGGAAACCAAGCAATAATAACCTAATTAAATTAGATAAACTTTAATCCAAAATAACAATAAATTAAAATAAGCTAGATAAATAATTATATCCTTTAAGGATATGCATCATAAACATTGGTCCTTCATCATCTTTTCTGCTTTAGGGCCAGCTTATATACATTGACTCATAATATTTTAGGCAATCATTGCAAGCTTTCAGAAATATTGAATTTCAGCTGTACCATATCCATATGTTCACTGGTTATTGAAAATTAAAAGGAAAGAAGAAAATGACTCACAAGTCTTATAAATGTATGTATAGGAGAGAAACATTCACATTTTGAACATTGAGTTAAGATATTCATATGATAGAGTAATGGACCTACCTGCAACCGCGTCTTAATTGTATCAATTGGATATAAAACTGCTTCCACAACAACACCAGCTGTGCCACCTGCTATTACTCCCTCTGCAATATTATTTGCAAAGTTTAAAGCACAAACGGTCAAACGCCAGAACAAGAACTATCAAGTCAAAGTTACAGGTGTTCTGAGTCAAAGGACTGAGTAATCACTGAATAACAAGAGTATGCTTAATCACAATGATTTATAAGGCGCTGCTATAAAGAAGATCCTTCCTGCTCTTTTGGTATTCAAATAGTCATATCATGTACAGATTTCCAGAAACAATAACAGCATGCAATCTGGCATTGGAATGAAATATACCAAATAATGTACGGAGAAAATCAAATGGTTTTTCTTCACCCGAGCTGACTGAGGCAAAAAACTTCTTTGGTGCCAACTGAAGGTTCTGCATCTTCTGCTTAGATACATCTGCAACACTTGATCACCCTCTCAAACAAGAACCAGGAAAAACTTATATTAAGGAAATCAATGAATAGACGCATCCATAAGCAATTTCCTTGAAGATGTGATGTGTTGATTAATTTATATCTGATGTGATTTATCCCTTAACACTGCCTTCTAAAGTTCAATTACAAAGCATATAATTCATCACAAGCGACTAGAGAACATTTTATTTAATTATGTGTTGTAAGAATTCAATTCTGTTTCCACTAAAAATAATAAGTTCATCAAACTATATGGCATTAAAATACTAAGACCCAGTCTTAGTCAGGTGCATTTCAATAGAATAATAAAAACAAAAACAGGAATAATCTACTTTTGGTAAGTGAGAAAAGTTTATTTCGGCACTCAATTTGAACAAAAAACAGTTTTCAACCATGTATGAAATTTAGGGGGTACTGCTTCATATACACATAATTTGGTACTGCATCGATAAAAGAAACAAATTAAGAATTTTCATTACCCGAAGAGCTCTTTGCATCAAGCGCCAACGTAAATGGACCCATCGAAGCTCCAAACAGCTAACAAACACAAAGGCGAATGCATAACGACAGAAATAAGTAAATTCATACATTATAATCAGATACACATACTAATATATATAGATAAAATTACCAGTGAATAGGAGAGCAACAGGACCAACGGCTAGAGAGTTTGGTGCTCGGGTGCGGGAGCCGTTGATGTTATCTTGTGTTTAAACCAAAAATATTCCAACTGTTTCAGACCCGCAGTTAAAAATATTATTTTTATGATTTATCTTTGCCCCTTCACATGGCATTCACATAGCACTCAAAAGGGAAAATTGTGCTCTCTGTTCCAAACTTTTGGGGTTTGATTGATTAAGTCCTCATGCTTTACTTCGGTTTGTTATTGTTTCTGTGAAATAGAGTGGGGTTAAATTTGAATGTTAGTTTGTGATTGACCTTTGCATGTTGGTGGATTGTACTTGTTAACGGAAAATGTGGACCCTTGATCTAATTTAATGGTTGCCCTGTGATTAATTTCACATTTAAAACTCGTTACTATTATATTACATCTATTACTCATTTTTTGAGTGAGGTAAGTAGATAATTGTTAGGGGCTTCATGTGCAAGACAAGGGAGAATATTCTCTTCTCCTTGGGACTTTGGCTAAGAAAGAAGGTAGTGAGATAGAGGTGGGAGAGAACTTACATCTCTAGTAGAAATTCTTGTTATATTCAACGAGCTTTCAAAGGAGAAATCGGTTGTCATTCCGCAACGATGGTCCAGTGATTATGATTTATTGGTGTGACTTAATTCGAGCTCAACATTACACATTCCATTAATAAAGGAGTGTTGAAGAGGTTTTTAATCGATTTTTTTGTTGATGCGTGATTACATCAACAATACAACTTTTTTGTCCGCTTTTGTGGACCTTGCATGATTTTGTAAATTCTTTAGCCAAAATGGCATCCCAAGAATGAACTCTGAACCTCGAGTTAGAACTTCATATTGGGTTTTTGCCTTTTTTAAGTGATACCACGTAAGCTACAAAAAAACACGTGATTACGTCAAAATTTTCTACGTTTTTAGAGATTATAGATTTACGTTGTGGTTGTAATAAAATCTTATAAACAATTCATTGTAATCTCTATATCAATAATCTTTCTCAAAAAATGATAAAAATGATCTCAAAACATGTATTCTTTCAGAATTAAAAATAAGAAATGTCTTTCAAATTATAAGACAAGAAGTTTGGAAACAAATCAAAATATTACCTTTTTTTTTCTTTTTTTTTTTTTGGGGGGGGGGGGTTGTGTTTGTTTAAACTTGAAATGTTAAAGTGCATTTGTTTTTACAATTCTATAAGAGAGTACATGAGATATACATCCATCGTTTTTATAGAATATTTTACTCTACTTGTCTGCACAACTTATTGGCCAACAACTTGGTTAATTAGTTAATAGAGTCAAATTGATATATTATAATCTTTTCAACTGGTTCAAGAGTTACAAGCATCCACTAGTGGTATATTGAACATGCAATTGTCATGACTTAAAAGAAGTTGCTATTGATTGTTCAATCTCCCTTTACTTTCATGAACTGTTTTAAAATTAATGTTCGGCATCTTGCTGGTGATTGTTCAATCTCCCTTTACTTCATGAACTGTTTGAAATGTTGTGGCGTCTTATGTTTTATTTACTCAATATCACTATCTAGCTTTTACTTTACTTTTCTTTTTTCTTTTTTAATTTCCCTAGATGCATGATCTAAACCAATAAGCTCATATATACAAAAACATAACATTATTGGGCGTTAATTGTGACAGCTATTTTAATTATTGAACATAAGTATTGAACTTCTAGATAGATTGGCTAGATGTGTTTCAAAAATTGAAACCAATATTTGCATAATATATTGTACATGTAAACTTTTTTATAATTGAGCTGGTAATATCATCAAATTTTTTAATATTTGCATACTAAAAGTTCATAATTTAGTATGCACGACGAGAACCGCTTGAGATGATATGAGCTTGGCTCAAACTCATTCACTCCCAAGCTTGTAAAATTCATCATAAACTCGATATCAATTATAATTACATAAAGTACTGTATAACAGAGTGTAAACATAAATTGTAAAATAGAAATATACAACACAAATGTACACGATTATTTGAAATTATTTTTTTAATACAAATATTTTACACTAATATAAAATAGTACTCCTGCTAAAAACTAGTATAGGCACGTGCCATATCTATACTTTATCATCATAGATAACAATATTTTCAGAGCAATGAGAAAAGCTTTCTTCATTGTAGAGAATTTTTTTTTTTTTTGAAAGTATTCTTCATTGTAGAATATGATCATTGGTATAACTCACATAAAATGGTAAAGTTAAAATAAAATAGAGTAAAGATAAAAGTGGAATAACTGAAACAAGAAACACAAATGATGAAGGGAATAAACCTAAAAATTGAGATGCTAATAACTGAAGCAAGAAACACAAATGACAGAGCATCAAACCTCATGTTTTATTTTCCTCTCTATTTTTTTATTTTTTAGAAGAAAAACTCCTGATATTGGACTAGATAATAGAGCCCATCCTAACTTGTTTTTCATAATGGCTTCTTAACAGGCCGAGTTTCCATGTGTTTGGGCCCAACGGTCCACTGTGACATCTTTAGCCTAAACCCAATAGAGAAAATGGGAGAGACGATATCCTCTGGGGACTTTAGAGAAATGGGGGATTTTTCAGGGTAGTTTGTACAATTACATGGTTATCTAATTTATTGCAACTATGCTCGTAAACCTTCCGATTATACGATACCCCACGCATTTTGGAAATTAAATAAAAAAAAAGAAAAAAAAATAAAAAGGCAGAGGCAAAATTCCCCACGGCATAATTATCCCAGGAAAACCTCCACTTAATAACTGAAAATTTATTAAGATCTATGAAATCTGGATAAATATTATCATTAATAATATATTTGAAAATTGTTTCCATTAGTACCGGATGATAAAATTAATTTTGAAAAGTGCTCCCATTATAACCGGATGAAACTTTATCAGTAAAGTTTGAAAAGTGATTCTACCGGAAAACACCACCAGAAATACAGGAGGAAACACCTAACTGTATTAGGAAACTGATAGATTTTTGTGCATAAATACAGGAGGAAACAAAGCAACAACACGTATTTGATTAGGAAATTCGAATTAGAACTGTTGGTAATTTGTTCTGATTCCTCTTTATGTTACTTTCCGATTATGTTTTCGCTGTATGTTACTCTATATCCAAATACGTTTTCCATCTTAGTACAGAAATTACTACTTAAATTTCATTCTTCGTTATTCTTTTTCTGCATTCATCTTAGGTATTTCGTTGTTGGTTGTTTATGTAAACAGGTAACTTGTTTGGAGACAAGGAAATGGCTTCCATTGGTGTGATGTTCCTAGCATGCCTTCGTTAGATGAGCTCGTTGAAGAAATGTGTCAGAATGTTAAGTTCCTGATTGAGATGAGCAATGGTCATGTGTTTGAAGTGGTGGAACAAACGGACGGTGACAGTGTTACCGTAGGACAGATGTACTGAAATAAAAGTGTGCTTGCAATGAGCATCTCACTGAATGCAAGTTATATCAATTCCGCACTTACAAGTCTGAAAAGAATGAATATCGCTTGAAGTGTAAGTACTCTGATTGCAAATGAAATTTATAAGCATCAAGGATTTCCAACTCAGAAATCTTCACGATACGTAGCATAAAAGGAAGACACACTTGTTCTGCCAACCTTATATCTGGGGATCACAAGAATGCTACAAGTGAGTTTATAGCTCAATGTATCAAGTATAAATTTGTTTGTTCCAGAACAATTTATATAATAATATCATTAAAGATATCTACAACCATTACCTTGTAAAAATCAGTTACGCAAGGCACGGCAAGCACGAGAACGAGCCCTTAGACTCATCAGGAATGATCCTGTTCAATCTTACCAAAATCTGTCATCATATCTTTACATGTTGGAGCAAACAAACGTGGGTACATTTACAAAGATTAAGACTGATGCCGATGACATATTCAAATATTGTTTCGTTGCTCTCAGGGCATCAAAACGAGGATTGGTTCACTGCATGCCAGTAATGGTCATTGATGCAACGCATTTGAATGGTCATTATGGAGGAGAGTTATTCACAGCTAGCATGCATGCTCACAAGATGCAAATAACGACATTTTTATATTAGCTTTTGGTGTTAGTGATAGCGAAAATGACGCATCATGGGAATGGTTCTTAACATGCTTGAAAGAAGCTTACGGCGAACGTAAAGACCTATGCATAGTGTCTGACAGGCACCGGAGCATAGAAAAAGCATAGAAAATAGTGCTCGAAAGGTTTTGCCAACAGCTGTACATGTTGCATGTTCATATCACCTGTTTAATAATGTCAAGAAGAACTATGGCAGCTTACCTGAAAAAGTTAAGCAATATTTCAACGCAGCAACGAGATCTTATACAATTCGTGAATTTGATTTTCATATGGACAATATTAGGACAATCTCTGAGGCTGTTCACAAGTATTTGGTAATTGTGTCTTTTCTATTTAGTTTTTTATTACATCAGTTAATCCACTAAAACACTTTAAAATATTTTGTTAGGTCTTATTGGATATTTTGGTCTTTAGAAAGATGCAAGGTTCGAAACATGGTCAAGAGCACATCAAATTGTCAACCGATACTCAACAATGACATCTAACATTGTTAAGTCCGTGAATTCAGTCACGAAAACTGCTAAAAACTATCCTATTGAGGCTCTTTTTGAGTTCTTACGTTCTCTAATTCAAAAGCGGTTCTATGAATACTTTGGCGATTCTCACACCACTTTCACAACTGAGTTACAAGCATGAAAATATATTGAGAGAGAACATAAGAAGATCACGAAAGTTTGAGGTATTATTAATTCAACATAGTCCGAGATCTCTTTGTTTTATATATGTTGTATTTTTTATAATAATTTAAGTATGAGATTCTTTTATGTTTTTTTGTTCATGAAATAGGTATACCCAATACAGAGTCATTTGTACCAGGCTAACAATGGGACCCTTGTATTTGTGGTGAACCTTAAAACAAAAAATTGTATATGTCACAAATTTCAGGGTTGAGCAATTACCATGCCCCCATGCCGTGTCAGTGTGGCTCACAAGAGCTTTTGATTTTATGATTATTGTTCACGGTACTTTTCTAATGACACGTACAAGAAAACATATATTGGAGTGATTTATCCGATCGGAAATAGGTCGGAGTGGCATGTTCCGACATCTATAGAAGGTATGGTTGTTTTGCCTCCTATAAGTAGGAGGGGCCGTGGAAGGCCAAGAGATAATATGTGCAAGTCGTTCATAGAGAGTAATAGCAGGTTCGGTGCAGCCGATGTAAAAAATATGGACATACGATGACAAAATGTAGAAACCCAGCTGTGTTAACTCCAATGAAGCGTAAACGGGCAGGGAATAAATCAGTTGATTGCCAGGTCTTTGTTACCATTTTTTTTAATTGAGGTGCGATTATGTAATCATATAGCACGTTTTTTCTTTTTTGTGCATCATGAATTAGAGGATGTATTTGTTATACGACAATAATATGTACAGGTGTTAAGATTATGGAGATGATGGTGGCTCAAGTGCTACAAAATCTTGAAATAGAGGCTGGAAAGAAGTCTTGGCGGAGACGGGAACAAATGAGGATTTCTATAGAACCAGATCTGGTCATACGATCATATGGACAAATCCATGCCGCCACACTGACAGACCTGTGCGGCCGCAGTAGGCCGTATGGACCGTCTGGTGGAGCTACACACAGCCGCACTGCCTGGTGCGGCCG
>CAVNYN010201952.1:0-10433 GCA_963692815.1 Nyctanthes arbor-tristis
TTATAAAGATTAAACCAAAGGGTAGAGACTGCAAGACAGAGAGAATGTTATAATTTGTTTCTTTGTAATCTTGAACCAAGAAAAATTTTAATTTCAGATTATGATGACGGCCTGTTTCTTTGTTTCTTTCTCCTTGCTTTCTATAACTATTCATATTCATGTAAAAACTAAAAAGTTTTGTATCGAGTGATTCAGATGGATCGAATAAGTAAAATCTAATGGTATTCAAGGATTCTCTCCATATGCCACTCGTCTTACTTGGATCGATCCTCCAGATATAGCTAGCTACTAATCATCTTTAAATTCTGCAAAAGCACTTTGAGTTCGAGTACAATATAATCCTTGGATCCCTTGTTCGAGCATCCCAAATTACTTTATATTGCTTATGATAAAGTGTCATATAACATCATTATTGAATGGATAAACAGTTCTTCTGGCTTAGAACTTTCCTTTAATGTCGATACTGTTGTTGTTGTGTGCTCAAGACTATAAAGTTACGTTTTGGAAGTGCATTTTAGAACTCAGTCGTTCTTTAGATCGGAAGAGCACATTCTTTGCATTGATATTTCATTTTTAACCGAGACATGGCTGAAAATATGATGCAAATTCACCTTTCTTTATGGCAGAAGCACTTGAAGGAGACCTTTTTAGACCATCTGGAGCTCGATGAGATGCTAATATTTGAGATTCCAACAGTCTACAAGACAAACATTTGAGCAAAATTTGCTTCAAGAATTCAAGAAATTGCATCCCCTCTCCTTTTCGTGAAAAAGGGGGGCCCGGTCGCAAAAACAAAGTGGAAGTCGACTCCCAAACTTTGGTGGTTGCATTTGGAGGAAAAAAGTTTCTTGAATTAAATCATATTTTTGGGTAACTTCTTCTTTAAACATTCCAAAGTTTGTGATGTTCATGCAGTGTCACCAGATGATGCCTTCCATCATTGCATAAAAGGTTGCAAAGAGGACCCAAAGTTGAACAATGTTGTCCCCATGGAGCAACTCAAAAAGATGTCTGACTGTGATTTACTAACAACGATTAAGCTAATTCTCATCATTACCGGTTAACGAATAAATTCGTGTTTATTGCAGTTTTTCGTTGTTAATCCTTGTTTATAGTACATGAAATGAAATTGTTGACAAGTTCTTTTCTTGCCACTTTTGTTATAGATGTATTTTGGAGGCTAGTTTTTCGTAGGTGATATATAGTGCAAAATTAGTTGATTTTGTATGTCAATTTTGAAACCGGAAGGATGGATTTATTCTTTCTTTTCCATTTAAGTGAAGTGATTTTCATTTTCGGGTTGTCTAATGATCTCTTGCCCTGTGTGCGTCTGCACATCATACTAGTCAAATATGTACGTTGATATTTTTTTTTTTTCATTTTGATTTAGTGGGTAGGCAAATTCTTGTCGGCAGGAGAGGATTGTGTTATTACACCCAAATTTGTCAAATACCGAATAAAGGCTTAATTAGCAGCACTGACTGCTTACCAACTTCTAATTATACTGTCAAAAAAGGTTATTTTGGAGGGGTATTATTAATGATTAAATTTGTAGGGCAATTTGCTTTTTTCTTGAAAAATCTCTCACTTTGTGTAGAAAGTGCGAGCATGTTTAGCGTGTATATAAAGGTGTAAAAAAGAATTCAAGTTGATCAGGTCATAAAACAAGTATCGACACGTAAAGATATTTACTATAGATGTGTAAAATATATATCAATAATGTCAATTTAAATCGGCTTGTCTCAAACTCTATATGGCAAAGCCCCAGGGTACGGAGGTGGGGAAAAAATTTCTTATCCCAACTCAGTAACGCCGTGAAAATTATTAAAATACATTTAAGGAAAATTAAATGCGGGCAACAAACAGGTCGGGGTCACTGGTGTCGCCGATTAGACAACACAAGGCATCGTAAATGGACATGGATGGTTTCTTCCTAGTACAATTTGTACTAGGGTTGGGGTAGGACGGGCCATAATGTCAACAATATTCTTAGAAAATGGTGTGTTTGATCAAGAGTGGGGTTTATCACGACTTGACTAGGATCAAACTCTTGAGTTGTAGTAAATTGTTTATAATAACAAGGGTAGATGTGTAATAACAATGGTAGATGTGTATGTGAACACATACGTATCTACGTATAAAATGTGAGCGCAATGATCGAAAGAGAATATATTCTTAATTAATTAAAGGCAAAAAAAAAGTGGGAAATGGGAATGGTGGATTTGAAGAGAGAGAGAAAAATCTGTTTGGTAATTAGGAAACAAGCATCAATGGTGGGGCAAGGAGTCGTACAATGTGGCCCATAATCTATAATAATTGTGTGTATAATGTTTATTGATGTATTTGGAATCAATGATACCATACCTAATGCCTAATGGGCAATCATTTTCAAACATCATCTTACCATAAGGTGATTCATCATTATAAAAGTTAAAATTCACGGAATTATCTCGATATAGACAATGTTATGTAACATGTGTAAACAGGTTTTATCGATGAGTTTACATATATAAAGTAACATTATAATTTTTATCCTTTTATTTTTCTTTTCTTTTTAGTTCACAAAACTTGTGGGTAAAATTATAATTCCGCGGTCTTTTTGTAAACCTATTTTTACAAAATGTATTTATCTTTTGGAAAAAATAATAGATTTATTATTATTATTATGGATAGTAATGGAACTGGGATAGGAGTTGCAATACCAAAAATTTTCAAATGCCTACCTAGGCTGTAAGCATGGTAAAATATGCCCTATATTTTAGATACTTTTCAATGCTAGGATGCTTTTAAATATATAATTGAAAATTGGCATATATTTTTACAATGCCTACTGCAGGCACTTGGACATTTCTCGTTGCTTATCTCTTAATTCTAACTTTTTTGAATATCTTTAAAAGAAGAGGTGGAACTAAAACATTATACGTTTCCTTCCGCCCCCCCCCCGGGTGGAGACTCGGAAGAGCGTCCTTATTGATTAAATTATCAATAATTCTAAGGAGACATATTTATTTGACGTATTAGATGATTGTGGCCCTTTAAATCTACTTCTTGCATGTAAACAATTAATCTAACACCAACTAAATCATATCAAATAAACACGTCTCTCTAAAATAACTCTTAAATTATTTGATTTTATTTTGAAATATAGAAATGATAAACTCATAGAAGTAAAGTAGAAAGAAAAAAGTTGGGATATTAGAGTACTTCTAGTGAAAGGAGAAAAAATTGGGGGGGGGGGAAGAGGCAAAGGGAAAAAAATTTAGGGGGGAAAGGCAAATGTTCATACTCTGCAATATATGCATAATAATTGAATAGAACAACTCTGGATGGCTTTAGGACAATTTTTCTAGAAAACTGAAATTGGTTCTATTAATGTTTTCGTGTGTAGAATTGACAACTGACATGTGTACAAATAATAGATCCCACCAGTGTACTTTGAATTTAATGAATGAATAAGATAATGCTAACTCTGCACGTGGACACATTAACAGAACCAACTTCGGTTTTGTAGAAAAATTGGGATTTAGGACGGGGTAGTATGTGATTCCTATTTATTTATTTTATTCAAGAAATTCCTTGAATTTGTATTTCAAATATTGAGTTCTGCTCAAAGTTTTCTTTTTCTTTTCTTTTAGTTTTATTTTAATTTATGATCATGCTATACTGAGTTGGTGTATTATTATGAGGTTAAGTAAGCAAAGTCAAGACTCTATAGTTTAGTGACATCCTTGTTGATTGTTTACACTCTTGGTTAAGGGTTCGATTATACTCTCTTACAATCCCTTATATATAATAACAATATTAAAAAGAGATTAAGTAAACGAATATATACGTTTTAATTTAAAATTACCACATGTATAAAACAACACGTAATAACCACATAGAAAAAAATTGTTGATCTCCCAACTCTTCCATGTATATAGCATTTTGCCACCATTGAATATTATCCCCTCATTAAGTACGTAATTTTATACTATTTTTTTAATCGAATTTAACACACACAGTCTCGATCTCTTGTCGCATGCTTGACGGACTTCTGCCGCCAGTCACTTATGTGGCCGGAAATCATTAGAAATCCACATATAGGTGGAACCGACATGTGGGTTCTCAATGATTTCTCGCCACATAAACATCTGATTGTATAAATCTCGTCAGACTTCTGAAGAGAGATAATTTTTAAATGCCCGAACATATAAAATAGTGAAATATCAACGCTAAAGTTGTAGCGTAACCTAGTTAAGCCAAGAAAATTGAATGTTGGGATGGTCAAATCAGGTATCTTAACACGACTTGTTAAGAGTTTATGAGTGACTCAAAATACTCTCACTAAAAAAAAAAAAAAAAAAAAAGGAAGGGATGAAATTTTACCTAATTACAAATGATTAAGACAAAAATGGCCAAACAATTCATTGCGTTGACTGGGTCAATGGACCAATGGGATGTCTGCATCAATATGATTAACCTGGGATCCTAGATATATTCGCATCAAGTGCTGTGCAAGTGATTCAGTAGAATAGAATCTCTGTTTCATTTCCCCACATGACGTCATCATTTTTCAGGTGAGTCGACTGGAAATATTCGTATCAAGCAAATTATTACTAGACTGGGGGTTTTCAGAAAAAAACGTTCACATTTTGCTGTTCGATTTTGTACCACTCGCATTCTCTAGACTTGAATTGAATAGAGAGGAAAATTCTTGCTCTGACTGGTTAAAGGAGAGGGGACGAAGAATGTGATCACTCTTTCAAATTGTTGAAATTAACCCAATTAAATAATAATTGTCCCTCAAAAAGTTACACTTGATTTCGTGAAATCACACGTGATTTTATATATATGACAGTTTATAATTAATAGTTGCATGTATTATAATGGTTATATATAGAGAGAGAAGGTGCCGGGAGAAACTTTTGCTAAGAATGGGAATGTTAGTACAACTTTCTAGCCCCAATTAAAGCATTATTTGCATGCTTTTGCAGATTCAAAGTTTGACATCTTCTTTTCTTTGCTTGAAAGGCTTCTTGATGCTTTCGTGTATATGGCTTTGACTTCTCCCTCTTTATTTATATTGATTATCTGTTTTCATTTTCTTTTTTTTTTGTTGTTTTGTTGTTAAATAAATGAATATTCTCATATATTTATATATCTTTACTCTTATCTCAATGTAGTTATACCAATTAGATTATAGATTGATCTTTAATCTAAATAAATAATACTAGTTAAACCACCCGTGCAAAGAAAAACTTATTAAAATATATTATTAGATAGTTAAACCAAAATATATAGCATTTACACCTTTGTAGAAAATATAAAAATATAAGTATATATTAATTGAATAGATCGGATCAATAGACTTAGTAATCATAAAATTTAAGATAGTTTAAAAGATAAGATACATTGTTACATATAATCCTTTGTACATATAAACAATAATATAAAAAATACATGTTACCCGCCTCATTTTAAAATATCCTAATAAAACTAAAAAATATATAAAATGAATTAAAAAATTCAAATAACATTAAACTCATCAATACACACGGTAGAAATAGTGAATTAACAAATTATGATATATTAGAGTTTGTTTTAGAATTAACATTTCAAATTTGGTATGTTAATTTATTAGTAAAAAAGATCAGCAAACAAAACAAATGGGCTAAAAGGTTAATATTTAGTTGTTAAACCCAAAGGTCACCACTACTCAAGTCTTCTCTAAGTTTTTTTATAAAAATTTTTGTTAAAAAGGAAAAAAACGATTGTTGTAAAATTTACTAAATAAAAAAGACGGGAAAATCGCGATACAAAATGTACCGAGACTTAAGTGAATTAATTAATATAAATATAATATATAGATATAGATTCACAGAAAAAACTCACAATTTAAATTTTGAGTGGTTTTATTGCACTTTCGAGAGGTGCCACCATACGTTGATACGTGTGTGCACCATATGTGAATTTTTAAATTTTTATTTAAATTACATTCACTTCAAATATAAAATTCGTTTCACTTTTCTATTTCTATTTCAAAATAAATAAAATAAGTATAAAACTAGTGATGAATCCAACGTTTGCGTAAGTCTTGCAAAATATTTATGTGTGTCCAGGTATTCATAACAGGCCTTTAGTAAGCAGTTCGGCTATAAAAATAGATCAGGCTCTGAGTTTAAAACTTGACCAACAATTACAGGAGGTCACGCGTATTTTAAAATACATTTGGCCTTTATGATTGATAGTCGTGCTCCAAACTCAGAACCCGATCCGTTTCTATAGAAAATTTACTTTAGTGAGCATATGGTAACTCAAGTAATATGATAAGTTTTACAAAACAAATTGAAAATGCACGTGCTTTGTGGCCCCAATGTCACGTGAGGTCATCAAACACGAGTATAATAAATCCTAAACAAATAGTAAAGGTAAAATTTTACTACTTAGGTCCCGTTTTGATCCGGCTATTGAATCAGATTGAGCTAGTGAGTTGGCATTATTTTATTAGAGGTCGGGCTCTAAGTTTAGAGCCCAATCTGTTTCAGTAGAAATTTGCGGTCCCACTCCCCCTACTTAGATTAGTTACTACTTAGCTTTCAATAACAGCTAACAAAATCATTGCCGATATGCTTTCACTAATTACAGTTTATGGGCCCTAATTAGAAATTAAAATTCTTAATCCCATTCTTAATACCCTAATAATGAAGGCTCTGAAGCTAATTGGTCCTTTATAATATGGCTCTTAATCATTACAATATAGAATTAGTATTAATTTATTATATTTCTAGATGTCTATGATTTGTTTAACGGGGTAGGTTGACAAATTGAGATTTGCCATTGCTTATTTTAATAGCATAAAATCTGTTTGTTAATAAAATATAAAGGGTGGCACCACCATACAGTTTTTCTTCCCCACCCCTTTCCTTGTTGTCATCAAATTCTCATGTTTAGCTACTCTATATAAATTTAGCTACATACAATTATACGCGCATCACACTAAAATTAATTGAATATAATAACATAGTGGGGTGTCTCACAACAATATTAATATTAAAATACTCTAGGACCTTAATATATGACTTTACTAGTAAATTTATAAAAGCAATGGAACTCGTAAGTGTACTACAAAGCTTAGGTACACGCTTGATACCCAAAGCATATATCAAAATGTTAAATCTTGCAACACAATTTGCTAGGAGGTTATCTCGATGAAGCGTGTAACAAAATACTGAAACTTCTAATACAATATCGCATACTATATGCTAAGTTTATTTAAATTGAACTAAACACCAGATGACATCCAACACGTTCTTCTTTATTTAATCAAGAATATAGAATAACAAATATGTACATCACACGTATCTACTCCTCTTTTTTGGTTGAGAAGGTGCATGTATCTTGCAATTTTGCACAATGATAATGGGAGAGGACATTTTGCCATTCTAAAAGGAGGTTCAAATTTAGAAATTGGAGTTGGTGGGCATATAATTCCAAGTTCATTAGGTTGCTTATCACAAAAGAGATTTTATGAAGATTAGGGATTTTGTCCACATTGTGTCAATGAGCTGTGGCTCATTTCCTACAGTGTTTTACATGTGACAACATTCAAATATTTATACACCAATACACAACCACCATCTAGACAAAAAGTATAGACATAATGATGTATAAAGTTTGATTAGTAAGTCCATAAATAATATAAAACAAATTTCTCACATAAATCCACTCGTATATTATTGCTGGATAATAATGAAATCAACAATGGCAAATTTTATTATAAAATAAGGAAAATTTATTATACGTTGACGTTGCATTTGAAAGGAAATTTTTTAGTGTCAACCGTTGGTACTATATGAAGTCACTTATCGACCTTACCTTTTAAATGAATATCATCCTTAATATGAGTAAAATTATATAGACACCCTTGAAAGAATGGATGATTGACTCTCTGGTTCTCATGAGCATCTCCAATGCGCATATTCAATGTCAAAGTCTATTGTGAAGAGAGATATGAAAAAAAAAATCAGATTGGTCCCGTATTTTATCTATTTCTTTTCAGTTTTCTATTTCTTTTAATCACATTTTTCTAGTTTACATCATTTTTTCCTTCACTTTTCCTTTACCGTGTCACGTATAAGGTCTAAAAATGCTCCTCCACCCCCAGCTTCTCCATTGCTATTTTATTATTATTTTTAAATTTTTATATATTTATCTCTTGTTTTTCACTTTTCCCTCTTTTTCCCCCTACCTCTTTCTATTCATTTCAATTACCTTCGTCTCAAAAAGATAATCTATTATTCTTTTTTATCTGTCTCAAAATATAATTCAATTTACTTATTAATTCCCTTATATGCACCTACTTAATTTGTATAATTATAAAAAGATAAAATTATTAAAGTGAAATAATTAATAAATAAATGCGTGTTATAAGGAAATAATGTTAAAATTTAATTTTTTAGTACTATTAAATAAAATTTTTATAAACTATGTGAAAATAAGAATATGACTATTTTTTTAAAATAGAGGTAGTAAAATAATCCACCCCTCAACCCCCAATACCCAAGACCATACCATATGCATTGTAGATGCTCCTACAATAAATCACAGCATTGAAACGGTAGTCCCGTTAGTGGGTGAACCGGCTGCCCATTTGAAAACCAATAATAATGTTTTTTATTTAAATTCAAAACTGTTCTCCAGTCTACATTGGAAAAATAAATTACTTGTTACTTGAGACATGCTATGAATTCATGGTCCCATGAAATCGCAACCACCGGCGGGGGAAAATCTCCAACCGCTGGCTGTGAGAACGCAGTCGGATGGGAAAGAAAACACTGAACTGAATTTTCATCGCATGAATTAGAAGTCAACTATTCTTATGTCAACTAATCCTCCGTTCTAGAGTACAATACGGAAATTCCATCAGGATCGACCATAAAATTTTGTGACACACATTTATCCTAGAAACAAAACAAAACGTCCGTAAAATCACATGGCCTCAATCACACCAAAACAAAACTCAACGTCTATAAAATCATAGAGCATCAACCCCAGCCCAAGCTCGGAAACCATACAGCCTAACAATCCCAGCTGCAACTACAGCCGGAGAAATTAGCACTAAATTATATACTCATATTCCATAATAAGCTACAGGATATATAAAGACTCTTTATTTACATAAATAATAATATAAATATAGGAGAAAATGTAAACAAAAAACACATAGTACCCCAAGAAACTCTAGGATTTTCCTGTCACCAAAATTCTGCTAGTGTCAACTACCATATTTATACACATTACACACCCTGGATTGCTAGAGGCCTTAATGAATCGATTATAACATAGCCATCAAGCACTAGTCCAGGCAACTAGAAAAAAATGTCTCAATAAATATAATAATAGAGTGAGAAAAGCAATGGCGGAGCCAGGAGCTATTAGAGGACTGGGCCGGAAGGGTGATCCTTATATTACGCACGGCTAAATTACCTTTATATATAATTTTTTTTTTTTAAAACAAAGTAAAGAAGAAATTTTTTCAATTTAGGGGGGGCCGTGGCCCGGCAAGGCTCCCCTAGCTCCGCCCATGGAGAAAAGTGAAGCCCAGGAAACTTATATAAGGAAAGATTTTACAGGCTCGAGAAAAAATGAATGTCTAGCTTCGCCAGATACATCTAAATCTGAAGATCGTCCAACGACAGTTCATCTGTATTCAACAGCTTCAGTTTCTGCAACCAAGGGGCAAAATCAAATGCATGAAAACCAATCCAATTTTTTCTTTTGCTGCATGGACTAGAGCAAACTTGAATACAATAAAATTACAGAATGAATTTTACAGAGTTGCTGTTGCATTTATCATATGCCTTCCTTTGTTCCCTCATTTATTCATATATTTTATACAATTATCGTCAATTCCGCATGCATGAATGTCTAATATCTGTATATTTGTTTCAGGATGCATACAACCTATAGTCTCTGAAGTTGAGACACTAGTTGTGTGTATATTCAGCTTTTGCTCTAGTAATATGTAAATCAAACACAGACTAAACAGACAAAAGACCGCACAATTTTTAGCATATTGTTGAGCTGTTGTATTTTGGTAATTTATTTGCACAACATGGTGGATAGGATAATGAAGCCAAGTATTGACTTACTGTAATGAACTGTGGAGGATCATCAAGACTAGATGAACCTAGGACAATTTCCCGCTTCAACTTTGTGGTTAACTTGTGACAAACCCGCAACTGAGAGGAAAAAATAGTGTAAGAATAATTACTCTGTGTGTGTGTGTGTGTATATATATATATATATAGAGAGAGAGAGAGAGAAAGAGAGAGATTGTCATATACCTCAGATCGTGTTGCCCCACCAACAATGAATACAAATATACGTTTACCCATCTGCTTGAAATCACTAGATGCGTGCCTCAAAATGGAATCACTGCAGAAAAGCAT
>CAVNYN010201953.1:0-23009 GCA_963692815.1 Nyctanthes arbor-tristis
CGACTGTTTGGGGTGGAAGGGACGGTGGTGGTGGTGGTGGTGTCCCGGGTGGGCGGAATCGAGCTTGGTCGATTCCAAAAATGAGGACTAGCAGCGGGGCTGCGGGAACGGAGGCAAGCAGAGATGGCTGCTCTGTTGTCTCCAGTGTGCGTGTGCGGATGATGTATAGGTATGTATACCTTGCGATTGGCAGGTTTTTTTCTGCCGTGTGTGTATCATTGTGTATGTATGTGGGCGTATATGTAGTATCAAAAGGGAGATGAGTCCCAATGTGAGTGGAATTGAGAGTTTGGGAGGGATTCTGATTTCTTGTTGCAACAGGGCACTAAGTTGAGGATAAGGAAATAGTCTAGTTAGCGTTAAATTTTTCTTATCGTTACAGTAAACCTATTACCTAGTCTCAATCGCACGAATAGGATGGTAGAAACCTATTCACTATTCACCCTCTTGCCGGAATTTGGCTCGCCGGCGCCGAATATTTCCAAGCACGCACGCACGCACACTCAGTTTGAGCCCTCTACGATACACACTGTTTTCTTGTTTCTGGTCTGGGTCACCGATTGTGAATTTGGGATTGTTAATATTTTATTACATTGTTTTTGCACTCAGATCCCCAAGTTTCAGAGATTCAAAAAAAAGTTCCTCAAGTTCCAGATTTATCTAACTAAGTCCTAAGGTTTTCAGTTTATTTGAATAGGGTCTTTAACTTTCTATTTTTACATATTCCACCCGAATTTTTATCATTTACCTTTTAGCCGCAGTCCAAAACTATTCTAGAGTTTCAATTTTGTACTTAAAGTTTATTTCTTTTTCCAAACGGAATTATTTTCACAATACTAAGATAATTTAATTTCTTTTGACTAGACGAGGTGTGAAGATCCATAAGCAAGTAAGTTTTTTTGCAAAGATTGCCCAGCTCATAAAGTTTAGGGCAGTCTTATTTTTCTAGAAAAAATTATTTTCAAAACATGCGCAACATTAATTGATCTATGCTATGAGTATACATGTGAATATGTGATTTATGTGTTTATTATATGTATGAGCTTATTTTCTTTATGCTTAAGAGGAGACGAGAGGAGACTATTTATGATATGCATGCATTGCTTGTTTACTACGCGCGCCAGTATTTACTTGCTTTATAGCATGAGACGAGAGTCGGAAACCTGCAGTTAACATACGATGCTTGTTTTCGAGTAAATAACCTTTCTGAGATATTTATGTAGTTGTATGTTTATATATGTATTTGTGGTATAAATTGATTAATTTGCACAGAGACTACTGGGTATTTCATAGAAATACTTAATCTTTCAAATTAAACATTTTACAGATTCAGGGGTCAGAGGAGATGCGTTAAGAAGTGGTGGCATCAATTGGGAGTTTATTTTGGAATGAATTAAACATTATTTACTTGTTCATGAATATTTCAATTTCATGTTTCTTGACATTGATAAATTTTTCGTGATATCATCGCCAAGATTATAAAATTTATTTTTCACATATTTTAGCCACTTTTAATATATTTATTTTAAAAAGGAAGAAAATATTGTTAACGTCCTGGGTACTTAGAATCTGGGCGTTACAGTTTGGCATCAGAGAGGGTCTACGTTTCTGTAGACTTGCAAAAATTTAAAAAAAAAAAAAAAGATTTTCACTGTAATAAAGTCAAGAATTTTCATAGGTTGTCATCGCTCCCTCCGCTGACTCTGAAGGTAAACGAAAGATTTATTGGTTTGAGATAATTTGAAAGTATTTATGATGTTATGTCAAATACATATTATTTATGAGACCTTATAAGACATACATTTAAGAAAGAAGAATTGTATTCGACTTCATGAAAGAATCAAGTTTGAGCATAATTCGGCATAATATGCAATTATTTTTAAGTGAAAAAGATTTGATGATTTCTATTTTATAGTCCTCGAAATTAGCTTAAGTTGACAAAATAGTAATACTTAGCTGGACTTTGCATAAACGGTACATTTAGATATGGCACCCTTGACGAGAGGTATGACGAAAGAGTTCAGGGCAAGGACTGGTATGATCTTCCATAGGTACCTGCCATATAAGTTTCAGCTAGGAGTTACTGTATCGAAGCATATACTTGGGCACAACATGGCACGTCATAAAGCCATTACCAGTAGGTTTAGGACAAATAATGCAGACTCTATTGGTCACTTGATATCGACATTTTTAGAGGACTGGTGCCCACAGATCTCCCAACTGCCTAGAAAGTTGAGAGGGCATCATGGGGTAGACGTTGATTACCAAACCTTCTGTGATGAATTGGTGATGTGTGGGGAGACACTTGTGCTGGCACCTGCACCCGAACCATTACAGGCAGTCGAGGATGAGGAGGTGATAGTGCTAGATAAGGACCACGAGGTGTCTGATGCTGAGTCCCGAGTATATGGGCCATATGAGTATACCCCTAGAACACCGTCGGGTGGAAACACCCTTGCTCATACCCCCCAGCACACCGTCAGCGAGCAGTGGGGGAAATGGATGGTTAGACGAGTAGAGTGGCAGGATAGATAGATGGAAACTATAGTTTATGATAGCGTTTATTTCAGTTCACAATTCTATTCATTCATTTAAGACATTTTGTACTCCTCGTTTAAGGAAATTTAATGATTAATGAAATAAAGTTTCCGTAGATCGGAAGCTTATTGATGATGAATGGTTTTGTTTGTTATATATGTAGGCTTGCCTTATGGTTTGATAATAATGGAGATAAACTCTTTTTGTTTTCCTATGTAAAGGAAATGTCACGAGGAAACACACAAGCCAACCTGATGAGGGACTTACTTCAAACAGTATAAGACCTTAGACAAGGTACACCTACAGCTCAAGCTACCCCACCCCAGTCCATCGTGGAGCAGTTCCATAGACGCAGACCACCCAAGTTTGATGGTGGCAATAATCCCTTAGCTGCCGAAAAGTAGATAAGGTCAATTGAGAAAATTTTCAGCCACATCTCATGCCCTGGTAATCAGAAAGCATTATGTGTGGAATTCATGCTTGACCGATCTTGCCAGCCATTGGTGGGAGTCCGTATATAGGACTAGGACTCAAGAGGAACAAAGGAATCTGACTTGGGAGCAATTCAAAATAGACTTAATAGATAAATACTTCCCACAGGCTCTTCGAGATCATAAGGAGTCAGAGTTCTTGAATTTGAAGCAGGGCAACTTGGACATCACTGAATATGAAAGGAAGTTCGAAGAGATGTTTCGATATACCCCACACTTGGTAAGCACAGAAGCCATGAAGCTCAGAAGTTTGAGAGGGGCCTACACCCGGACATTGGCCAGATTGTTTGCTCTCACTCATTACCAGATCGGAAGAGCAAATGGTGAAGATGGTTTAGAAAATAACATATTCAAGGGCACAATATGATGGTCCGGGAGTAAGAGCAATCAACAAAATCAGGGAAAGAGGAAGTGGCAAGGGCCGTATCAAGGGCAGAATAGGAACTGGATATCCAACAAGAAGCCAAAAACAAGGTCGACTTGTGGACAGACTGCTAACTTAATTCTACCATGCCCTAACTGTAAGAAATTACATAGGGAAGAGTGCTTGTGGGGCAAGGAAGTGTGTTATAGGTGTAGTCATTCGGGCCATTTTTCATCTAATTGCCCAAACGCTCCTGCTCGGAACACTGACCAAAAGGGGAACGCGCAGTAGGCTAACAAAGGAAAGGCCCATGTATTTACCATGACACACGGGGATGCCATCAATGATGCTAACGTGATTGCAGATATACTGACTGTTTATGGTATTCCTGTACATGTCTTGATTTAAATGTTTGCATGTTGCGGTTCCTGATAATAGTGTTATATGATAACAGGTATATTTTCTATTTCTAGTATTCCTGTGTATGTCCTGATAGATTCAGGTGCCACACATTCATTTATATATACCTCATGCCTAGCTAGACTGAAGTTAGTAGGAGAGAGAATAGGTAGTTCACTTGAGGTTAGCCTTCCCTTCAGGGGAACAATCAAGACCAATAAGATAGTAGGGCCATACCAATTGACGTCGATGGACTAATATTGAAGGCAGATCTAAACATAATCAAGAGAAGGATCTTGAGGTAATATTAGGTATGGATTGGTTAAGTAATAACCGCACTACCATCATGTGCCACGAGAAAGAAGTTGTTTTTGAAAAAATGGGGAAAAGGCATTCAGATTTTATGGATCAAAGGTCAGGGCACTTCCCCACCTTATATCAGCCATGTAATCAAAGAAGCTTTTGGTAAAAGTCAATTACCAAAGGTAGTTAATTAGCCTTTAGGGCGAGCTATTGACAAAAATCACTTTAGACCGTGTACCAGTGGTTTGTGAATACGCTAATGTTTTCCCAGAAGATTACCAGACAGTCAGGTGGAATTTGCCATAGATCTGGTACCCGGAGTAGTACCCATGTCTAAAGCTCCATATCATATGACACCTACAGAGTTATAGGAATTGAAAGTTCAACTAGAGCAGTTATTGGAGAAGGTTTTCATTAGACTAAGTGTGTCCCCTTAGGGAATACCTATTCTATTTGTTAAAAAGAAAGATGGCAACATGAGAATGTGCATCATCTATCAGGAGCTTAATAAGCTGACAATAAAGAATAAGTATCCTCTTTCCAGAATTGAAGACTTATTCGATCAGCTGAAAGGTGCTGCAGTATTCTCCAAAATCGATCTTAGATCTGGATATCATCAGTTGAAGATCAAGCCAATTGACATACCTAAGACGACATTTAGAACTCGATATAGGCACTATGAATTCACAGTGATGTCATTTGGTCTCACAAACGCCCCTGCAGCGTTCATAGATTTGATGAATCGAGTCTTCCACTAGTATCTGCATAAATCGTCATCATTTTTATCAATGACTTATTGGTTTACTCAAGGGATCTGAAAATGCACGAGGAGCATTTGAGGATTGTGTTGGGCACTTTGAGAGCAAGGAGTTGTATGCTAAATTTAGGAAACGTGAATTTTTTCTTGAAAGGATCGGATTTTCAGGTCATGTCGTAACAGTAAGAGGTATCGAGGTTGCCAGAGGTATTGAGGTTGATCTTTCTAAAATTGAGGCTATGACGTACTGGCCAAAACCTACTAATACTGGAGATGTGAGAAGCTTTCTAGGGTTGGCTAGCTACTACCGGCGATTTATCAAAGGTTTCTCCAAGATCTCAAGCCGTATGACTCAGCTAACCCGGAAGGGTGTTAAATTTCAGTGGATAAACCAGTATGAGCAGAGTTTTCTAGAATGAAAGAAGAGGTTGGTGTCAGATTCAATGTTGACTATTTCTGATGGTGCTGAAGGATTTGTTATTTATACCGATACATCTAAACATGGTTTAGGGTGTGTGTTAATGCAGCATGGGAAGGTGGTATCTTATGCCTCAAGATAGTTGAAAACATATGAGCAGAACTATCCAACTCATGGCTTGGAGCTTGCAGCAGTAGTACATGCTCTAAAAATATGGCGTCAATATTTGTACGGGGGCAAATATGAGATTTACACTGGTCACAAAAGCTTGAAGTATTTCTTTACTCAAAAATAGCTAAACATGAGACAACGACGATTGCTGGAGTTGGCAAATGATTATGACTGCACTATTCTTTATCATCCAGGTAAAGCCAATGCAGTTGCAGATACATTAAGTAGGAAAAATACTGGACAACTATCAGCTGTAGATACCATTCAGGATCTCTTCCGATCTCGGGATTTTCAAAAGTTAAGGATTGATGTGCGAAGCCCATCAAGGAAGTTGGGTGGGTTAGTGAACTTAATCTCAAACCAGACTTAGATATTAGATTGTAGTGGCCCAAAATGGTGACAAATATCTGGAAAAGATCAGGCCTAGAGTGGGGACCCCTTGGCAACCAGGATATGAGATTGCCTTAGACTTAGCACTTATATTTATGGGTCGACTTTGTGTTCTAAACAATTAATGGATGGTCGCTTGTCAAATACACCAAAAATAATTAATTTGCTTACTCGAGTTTAAATAAAATTGTAGTAGCAGAGCAAGGGTCGAACCCACAGAGAACAGTGAATAAATTAAGCAATTTAATGTTAACTAGAGATTGTGGTTTTTCTTAGATTTGAATCGCTAATAAAATTAAATTGAAAAGCTAATTACTAATGCAACTGATAAATTGAGTAGAAAAGATTAATGAAGAGAGACATCCAATTCTTGGTTCTGTTGAGTCCAGATAAGTAGTTCATAAGCTCTTGAAACGTGGTTCTAGCATGAATTTAGGACTTCCAACCCTAGGTGACTTCCAACCCTAGGTATTGTTATGCTTCAATTACGCAAATTTTTCCTTAGGTTGTAACTAATCCGAACAAATTTTTGAATTAGATTATTAGCCTTGGACAACTTGGAGTGAGTTCACCAAATTTAATGCAAAGCTAATGTGTAGAACGAGAAAAATAGATTAGACCAACACACAAAAATCGCAAGCTTGCTTTGTAATCTTAGGTTGTGATATCCCTAGCAATTAAAATCACTAGTTGCTATGAATGAATCAGGAAAAACAACAATTATGTGTTGAAAATCTAACTCTAGCAATTGATATATAGATGTATCAATCAAATGGCCCTATGGAGAGAAAATCACAAAGATATCATAACCTTGAATAATAGAATACCACAACAGTTCCAATTAACAATACTAGAAATAACTTTAAGGAAAGAGCAAAAAGAAAGACAAATCTTTACACATCAACATCCCTTCGAATTAGGTAGAGGAGACCTTAGCCTTGCATGCTCACGTCGATCTCAAACTTGAAATCTTCGATCTTCAATCCTCTTGTGTTACTCCAAATTTCTTCTCTAGGTTGTGTGTAATTCTTTTCCAACGCTTCCTCTTTTATAGCTCTTGAAAGGCCTTCAAAGATACCCTAAAAACGATGCACAAGTCTGGGCCAAAATAGAGTCCAAAACGGAAAGGAAACTCCGTGCGTAAAGGAGTGCGGGAGCCTTTGGACAGTAGGGCGCCCCGCCCTGAAGATTCTGCTGAGATTTTCCCCTTACAGGGCAGGTGCACTGATCAATAGGGTGCCCGCCCTGCCATCTCTGCCCAAGACATTCGTCTTCCTGCAACTTCCCTACTCTTCCTCTTTTCTTTTCTTTCTTTTCAGTCCTCCAAGTTCCATTTTCCAACGCCTTGGTCCCCAATGCTCCAAAATCCTTGCAAAGCTTATCCAAACTCGATTTTTTCCTACTTTCTCCTTGGTCTTGCTCTAAAAAGACAAACTAACCACAAATAACTATTGTAAGGTAATAAAACACACTATAAAACACCAATATAGAGAAATTAAACAAGCTAATCACACACCTATCAAATTCCCCCTCACTTAAACCGTTGTTTGTCCTCGAACAACCCAAAAACAAAACACAAATATGGACATTAGATCCTCCCGACCACACACAAGGCTCTAACTTATCATTTAGTTTATGGAAAACCATGGTAGCCCGCCTAATAAAAAGTCTCCCAAACAATGCACGAGTTTAAGAATTTTTTTCTGTTTTTTTTCTACAAGTAGGCATTAACCCTTCAAAACTCATAAAATGTCACGAACAAGGGTACTTAATCAACCTTTAGAATCCTAAAATAGAGCTTTTACCTGGAATGACATAGACTGAATAGGCCGACCCTCATGGATAAATTCACTATTCGCTCAAGTGTTTAAATGGTATGTGTTTACGCTCAAAATTCTATCCAATAGGAGAGTCCTACCATAGGCTTGTAAGATTTCTCATTCTCCACCACTTAGGTACACATGCATAACTCAAATCAAAAGGACTTGTAAGGGTTGTAATGGGGCTAAGGGTTAAGGTGGAAAAATATGGGAAGGCTAATGGACTGTTGGAACTAGTGGATCACCACTTCATAACATTCGAGCTTATTTTTCAAGTGACCACTACTCCCTTCATTTTTTCCAAGCATATAGCATCATCCATTCGATCACAACATACCCCAACCTTCACAAGTAGCACAAGCCCTCATTTTTTAACAAGGAACAGCCCCTTATGTCACTTCATTTTTTTCACACGGAGTTGAACGTCCTATTTTTTCCTTCTTATTAGTTTTTTCCTTTTTTTCTCTTTTTTTCTTTCGTCTTTCAAAAGAGATAGCATTCCTCAGGATTATAATCCCTTTCTCATTTTCTTTTCCTTCCAAGTCATCGACTTTTCTCCCTTTTTTTTTTCTTTCAACAACTTATGCTTAAATAATTTCTTGTTGTTTTTTTCATCAACTCTTTCACCCTACCATACAACCAACCACACTAGCCTATACATCATCAAATTGATATCTCTTCTCAAAACGACCTCATCAACCATTTACAACTCCCCCACACTTACTTCTCATCTACCCCCAAGTAAATAAAACATTCACACATCCACAAGTCCATTGGCAAGGTAAGGATATCTTTTTTTCCTGGCTTAAGACGACGCTCTTCCGATCTGGGGTTTAAAGAAATAAAAATAGGCAATAAGGCTAAAAGGGGTTATACAAAAGGAAATTTATTGATAATGTAGGCTTTTTGGCTATGGTGGGTTAATCAAGATAGAGTGTCTTAATCATATTCATGCAATGCATGTACAGTGTAGGCTCAAACAGAAATAAAGCAAGTTCTAGAGAAATCAACCCATGGAAGAATATCACACAAAGAGAGTGAGACTGATAAAGATGTGTCAGTCTAAGCCTCAAAAATCTCACCAGGTTAAATTTAGTCAATCTAATCCAGTCATAAAGCGCGAGATCACTTATTCAATCTTGTTATGAATCTCTCTAGGCTGAAAGCAGAATGTTTTATCTATTTTTTCTTCTTTTTTCCTTTTCTTTTTTCTTTTCTTGCTATTACCCCTGCATTGCATAAGATCCTAATTCCAAATAAGCTACCTGTCATGCCCCACATATGACACGTCGGTTGAGGCTGGCCGCGGGCGAAGCCAAGACACACAAGGGGTGCACGAGACGGCAACGAGGGAACGCACACGGGCATAACTGAAGGAGGAACCAGCGTGAACGAGCCCCATGGCAGAGGACGTACGGGCAAGACCGAAACGGATAGCCACAAGGCCGGTAGCACACGGGCGAGGCCAAGGTGCACAAGAGGTACAGGATGGCATCGAGGAAGGCACGGGTGCTAGGCCAAGGTAGAACCGGGTAGACCAGTGCAGCACGATAGAGGACACACAGTAGGGTAATGTGAAACGGCCACGAAGATGGCAACACAGAGCTGGCTGAATTGGTACAGAGTGGTGTGGAACGTTTTGGCATGGAACACCCTAGAAATTTGGCTAAGTGTTGGGGCCGAATCTGGAGGTTTCCAGCCGAGGAGATCCGTGGTCAACAACGACAGCTAGACAGCTAGTGTGTAAGTGGGCAGAACGACTGCTGGACAGCTGGGGCGCAAGTGGACCAAAAGGAATGGTCATGTAGCTAGCTGTGCAAGTTGCTGGAATAGTCCAGAACGATGGCTGTCCAAAAGCTGGAATGATAGCTAGAACATTGCTGGGAAGGCCCAGAACGACGGTTGTAAGTTGCTGGAAGAGTCAGAATGATGGCTGGCCAGTACAGAACGATGGTCGTACCAGTCAAGAACGACGGCCGTGCCAGCACAACTGGGCCGAAATGTGCTGGCAAGAGGCTGGCGACAGGCTGGAACATGCTGGAAGATGGCTGGCAGGTAGGCTGCCATGCCAGAAATAGATCCAGGCTTGGCCCATTGTAAATTAGTGTGTGAGGATGTGATGAAGTGAGACATAAGTAGCTCCTAGTGTGGAGTTGTATAAGTGAGGATCGGAGAGTTAGCAAGGTACAAGAAAGAGTGAAACACTTGTCTGAGGTAGAGTGTCGTTCTTGTAAACGTGTTTGTTGTAGTGTCAATAAAACGTTCTAACGTTCTCCTAGTCCCTTTATACTTTCTTACTTCCGTTCTCAACTATATTTACTACACGTTTGTGGCCTTTGACCTTGACGGGTTAGACGGATGTGTTGGACATCGTGTGGGAAGACGGGTGTGGGCTGACTTAGCGTCATTCCTGTGTGTGGTAGAACGCTAAGGCCGCAAGGTGCCAGCTAATGTATAAGAGCCGTAAACCAGCCAGTGACATGCCGCTCTTTTAATTTCTGAAAGTAACAAGTCACTACCTCGTGTCTAGCCAAGATTCACAAAACATCCACAATGACTAAACTCACACCAGACACAATTACTTCATAACATAAAATTATAGAACTAATACAATTACTTAAAATAGAACAATTTTCTCAATTTAAACAAAAAGAAAAAAAACAAAAACACGAACCTGAACCAAGGAATACATAAAATTCAGTAAGAGCACACAAAATTTCCTGCCCTCTCTCCTCCCCCCGCACACTTATACTCTACATTGTCCTCAATGTAGAATTGAACAATATAAAATTAGAGGAAAAGAATTAGGAGGTCCCTGGTGGTACATTGGAGGGCGAGTTGGTGTCCTCTTACCAGCCAGACTGAGCCGAAGTAAAGTTACTACGCTCTGCCTGAATTGGGTGGACACTAGCCCATAGCCTCTGATTATCCTCGTGAATGGCAGAAATTTGAGTGCTCATATTTTGCAATAGGCTAAGCACTTGCTACTAGAATGGGGCTTCTCCACTAGACTAGCCGGGTCCCGATGGTACTACTTGAGCTGTTCAACCGATTGGACCGACTTTACGCTTCTTGTTTGAAGTGTGTACCATTGCATTTAATCTGGAAGCCTTGCACATTGGGTCATCATGTTTAAGATTTTCCTCATTTGCCTGATGTACTTCGACTTGTGCACAAATGCCTGTAATCAAACACAGGAAGAGAAGCCTTTTTCTGGATGCTTGTGTGTCCCACACTCTTTAATCTACTCATAGATATGGCGGCCCAAATCAATCTTTGCCCCAGGCCATATATGATATAGCAGACGAGCTCAGCTAGGGTAAATTTTGGTAGTGTTGGAAGTGGGCTCGATATTAGCTGCCGCCAAATAGTGTAAGTGCCAAGCTGCTTCACATAACTCCCCATTGGTATAAAATTGCTTCCTTACCAACAGTGCATGGTCATCCAAATTGAGAATGAACCGAATGGCATCGTCATCCTCTTCACCTTTAGGGAGACTGTATCGGTGGGGTCAAAGCCAAGGTACGAATCAATGACTTTCTTGCTAAATGGGATGGGCATTTTGGGAGTTCTCATTGTCAATGTCAGTGTTGAAATTCTTGTAAAAGTCTTGAACAAGTTTTTGGCTGCCCCATAGAAGCTCAGTCATATAATTGGTCCATCCATTTTGTTCAATTACTTCGTGAAGGAAGTGGTCCTTTAATTCATTCATTAGCAAATGTCTTTCCTTAATCACTTGTGTGGATGCCCACTCATTGTCCTGGATAACTTTCTTTCCTTTGCTTGATGAAGAAGATAAAGCCATTTGGATTATAAGCTTCAAGCAAATTCAAAGACCCACAAATAAGAATAATGCAATTAGCTCATGTAGGGATGAAGGAAACAAGAACTTTACACTTCCAAAAACAATCTTAATACTAAGCCAAGCTATGTGAATTGTTTCAAGCATCAATTCAATGTTTAAGTTCATTGGTGCATTCCATCAAACACTTTGTGTACAATTTTCGGGTAAGGGTAAGTAAGGTAAAATTATTGAGCAAACTTCCATAAGGCAAGCACAATCATCATAAGATAACTCAAGAATCATATGCAAACATGAAAAATGCAAAACCAATCTATAAATTCGCCCCAACATTGCATGAAATTAAGAGAATGTAGAGGAAAGAACTTACCTTGCTCTTTGACTAGAATCACCCAAAACTAGTCCTACCCACCAATGTACAAGCACCAAGCACCACAAGTTGAGAGATGGAAAATATTTTCTTTTGTTTTGAACAATTGAATGGAAATTAAAGAGGGGCTAAGGTTCCTAGAGAGGAGGAGAAAAGAGAATTGAAAAGAAATGGGGAATCGATTCTGGGGGTTTGGAGTTGGGATGGGGGGTTGCGTCAAGTTTCAAAGCCAAAAAACACAGGAAAATTAAATTAAAAAAAATTTTTCCCACGCCTGGTACTGGCGCACTAGGCCAGTAGGGCGCCTGCCCTTGGCGTTCTGCTGGTTAGCATAAAAAGAGGGCAGGTGCCCTGCTTCGGCTGGGCGCCCGCCTTGGCTTTATCGGTTTTGGGGTGAAATTGGGGTGCGGGTGTCCTGGTTAAGAAGGACGCCCGCCCCTGAAATCCCAACCCCTGACTTAAGAACACATAGAAATGAACATGCAAGGATAAATTGAAAATATAAAAATGACTACAAAAATTACGAAAAATAAAAGAAGGGAAAGAAAACTCCCTCTTAGGTTGCCTCCTAAGCAATGCCTTTGTTTAATGTCGTTGGCTCGACGATACTCCCATGGTGGTTAAGTTGTGGGTTTCTAACCCTCCAAAACAATTTCTTCAATGTTGCGAACCTGAAAACCTTCATAATATGGTTTGAGTCGATGGCCATTGACTTTGAATATTTTGTCTGTCCTCAAGCTCTTGATCTCTGCTGCACCGTGAGAAAAAATTTAATAACAACAAAAGGACCAACCCAATGAGAACGCAACTTACCTAGGAATAGCTTGAGCTGAGAATGATAGAGCAGGACTTTATGTCCTACTTCAAAGCTCTTTCTTGAGATCACTCAGTCATGGAACGCTTTCATTCTTTCTTTGTAGATCATTGCATTCTCATATGCCTCATTCCTCAACTCCTCAAGCTCTTGTAATTGGAGCTTTCTTTGTGTTCCCACGTCATCCAAATCCATATTGTATTGATTTATTGCCCAATAGGCCTTGTGCTCAATTTCAACTGGTAAATGACAAGGCTTTCCAAACACCAAGTGGTAAGGGGACATACCAATTGGTTTTTTATAAGCCGTCCTATAGGCCACAATGCATCTTCTAACCTCAAACTCCAGTCTCTCCTGTTAGGTCGAACTATCTTCTATAACATAGACTTAATTTCTCTGTTTGATACCTCGGCTTGACCACTTGTTTGGGGATGATAAGATGTTAAAACTCTATGTAGCGCCTCATATTTCCTAAGCAAAGCTTCTACCAATCCATTGCAGACATGGGTTGCACTATCATTTATAATAGCTCTTGGCACTCCAAACCTGTTAAAGACGTTAGATTTGCCAAAATCTGCAACAACCTTAGAATCATTAGTCCGAGTAGCTTTTGCTTCCACCCATTTAGAGACGTAATCTACTGCCAAAAGAATATATATATATATATGTCTACCCATAAGATCCAGGGAATGACCCCATGAAATCAATACCCCAGACATTATGGGAAATTTTACCTATTCTTTGGCAATTATCACAAGATTTGCAAAACATGTATGCATTTCTGAATAAGGTTGGCCAATAGAAGCCACTTTCTAACACCTTTTGGGCTGTTCTTCATGGACTGAAATGGCCTCCACGAGCATAAGAATGACAAAAAGTCAAAATTAACTGAAATTCGGGTTTAGGAACACATGTTCTTATTATTTGATCAGCACATCTTTTCCAAAGGTAGGGGTCATCCCATATATAGTACTTAGCATCACTCTTGAGCTTGTCTCTTTTTACCTTAGCCCAGATCGGAAGAGCTAGTAGTTTGGTTGCCAAGAAATTTACCAGATTTGCATACCAAGGGGTTTACATACCTACTACAAGCAAGCTTTCGTCCGGGAAGGCTTCTTTTATTGGTGTCCCATCTTCTTCTCGAACTACCCGACTAAGGTGGTCTGCAATCACATTCTCTACTCCTATTTTATCCTTGATTTCCAAATCAAATTCTTGGAGGAGGAGAAGAATCTACTTTACTAGCCTGGGTTTTGCCTCCTTCTTTGCTCTAAGATGCTTTAAAGTTGCATGATTAGTGAAAACAATTACTTTAGTACCCAACAAATACGACCAAAACTTTTCTAAAGCAAAAACACCTGATAAAAGTTCTTTTTCTATTATAATGTAGTTGGCTTGTGAAGCATTCAAAGTCCTCGAGGCGTAGTAAATCACATGAGATGCCTTTCCAACCATTGGCCTAAAACCACCCTATAACATAATCATTGGCATCACACATTCATTCAAATGAGAGGTTCTAATTTGGGGGTTGAATTACTCGAGGAGAAGTTAGCAGCTCTTTTAATTTGTCAAGGGCCCTCTTGCATCGCTCCTCAAACTCGAAGGCCATGTATTTTTGCAATATGCTACGCAAAGGTGAAGCTATATTCAAAAAGTCTTTGATAAACTTGTGGTAAAATCCTGCCTGTCCAAGGAAAGATCGAACATCCCGCACACTGACAGGTTCCAGAATTTATTTTTTTATAATCAATATATACCCGCCACCCGGTTTGCTTCCAAGTGGGAACCAACTCGCCCTCCTGATTTTCCATAACTGTCACACCCGATTTCTTTGGCACAACCTGGACCGGGCTTACCCACTTACTGTCAGATATGGGATAAATCACCCCAACTTCCAAGAGGCTTCAAGATCTCCTTTTTCACAACTTCTATCATTGGGGAATTTCATCTTCTTTGAGCCTGCCTTATTGGTTCGACGTCATCTTCAAGGGGTATTCAATACATACAAAGGGAGGGGGTTATCCCTTTTATGTCAGCTATGGTCTAACCAAGTGCTTTTTTGTACTCTCTTAAGACACTCAATGGCTTGTCTTCTTGCTCCGGTGTCAATTTGGCTGTGATTATCACTGGAAGTGTATCTTTTTCTCCAAGATAGACATACCTCAAGTGATCAGGCAATGGCTTTAATTCTAAAGTGAGGGCCTGCACAATAGAAGGTAACAATCTACTAGTAGATTCTGGTAATCGAATAGTATGAATTGCATACCTTTTGGGCATGGGTTGTAAAGAATGTAGGGCCGCCACCGTTTCTTCTAATTCTTGGCTGAATGCCAACTCTATCTCTCTCTCTCTGCTCCCATCTCAAGATGCTCAGTCAAAGCTACTTCTAATTCATCCCTATAACTAAATGAAATGTTTCTTCCACAAGAGGATTAATAATATCAATTGCAAAGACAGAACATGCATCTTCAGGGTGTTTCAAGGCATTATATATGTTGATTTGGATTTCTTCCCCATCAAATTCCATGGTAAGCGTTCCCCTATGGACATCTATCTTCATTTGTGAAGTATAAAGAAAGGGTCGTCCTAATAAGATAGATGTAGACTTAGGGGTGGTCTCATCATTCATATCTAAAACATAAAAGTCCACAGGAAAAACTAATCCATTTACTTGAACTAACATATCTTCAACTACTCCATCCGGATAAGTATTAGTCCTATTAGCTAATTGAATGATGACACTTGTTTCTTTTAATTGGTTCAGATTCAGATAACATAAATAGCACGAGGCATGACATTAATTGATGCTCCTAAATCTATCAAGGCCTTTTCAATTTTAGTGTCACCTATCCTACAAGGAATGATAAACATACGTGGGTCCTTGCATTTTGGAGGTAGTTTCTTTTGAAACACAGCCGACACAGTTTCTCCCATCTTGATCTTTTCATCCCCCTTCAGTTTCCGCTTATTGGTGCAAAGGTCTTTGAGAAATTTTTCATACCTTGGCACTTGTCTGATTGCGTCTAACAGTGGGATGTTCACTTCAACTTTCTTGAATGCCTTCAAGATCTCCTTTTCCTTGTCTGCTTTCTTTGATTTGGCTAACCTACTAGGAAAAGGAGAAAGAGTTGATTGAACATTAATAGGAGGGTTAGGATTTACCTATGGCCTTGATGCATCTATTCATTCTTTTTCAATGTCCCTCTCGATAGCACCTGCACTAACACTTGCAGGCTTTACCTGTTTAGGACTCTCAACCTCTTTCCCACTACTCAACGTCATTGCACTCACATTTTTAGGATTCACTTCAAATTGACATGGTAGTTTACCCCCTGATTGAGCCTTCAAATAGTTTATGGAAGTTGCCATCTGGCTTATCTGATTTTCCAGGTTTTGAATGCTTGATTTGGTATCCTGTTGGAACTACAAGGTGTTAGAAGCTAAGGTTTTAACCATATCTTCCAATGATATTCCTGGATTCTGAGGTAGTGGTGGAGGCCTTGGTTGGAATTGCCTTGGCTGTAGGTTTGGGAAGAAATTATGGGGTCTATTTCCATAACTAAGGTTAGGATGATCCCTCCATCCAGGATTGTAGGTGTTGGAGTAGGGGTTATACTGTCTGTTCTGGAAGGGGGTTTCCTGTAGCCTTGACCTATTCAGTTCTTTCTGCTTGTAGCATATGGCATAAATCAATTGGATGGCCTATGGTAGAGCAAATTTCACATGCTTTAACTTGTTGTGCATTGCCTACAGTGAGTTGCCTAACAAGAGAGGTTAATTTAGACAATTGATGTTCAATAGCAAATGTCTGAACCTCATTTACCCTTCTTACAGATGTGTTTTGACGGAAGCCAAATCTTGAGAATTTTCAGCCATATTGGCAATCAAGTTTCTTACTGCGTGGGACGTCTTATCCATTAATGCACCTCCACTTGCTACGTCGATCATACTCCGATCTATTACAGATACTCCCTTATAAAAGTACTGGATTAAGAGCTGATCGCTTATCTGATGATGTGGGCAGCTAGAGAAAGCTTCTTGAAGCGCTTCCAATACTCATACAAGGATTCCCCTTGATGTTGTCTAATCCGATATATTCTTTTCTTATGTTAGCAGCTTTTGAGGCAGGGAAGTATTTCTCTAAGAATACCTTCTTCATATCATTCCATGTAATGATAGTCCCCGATGGCAAATAATAGAGCCAATCTTTAACTATATCTTTCAATGAGAACGGAAATGCCCTTAGCTTGATTTGTTCCTCGGTCATACCCAGTAGTTTCATTCTTGAGCTGAGATGCTTGTGAGGGTCCTCACATGCAAGGCCGTGAAAAGATGGCAATAAATGTATCAACCTTGATTTTAGTTCAAAAGTGCGTTTTGAGCCAATTCAGGGAAAGTAATCCATAGGGTTGTTGGTCAAGGTCTGAAGCAGCCAATTGCTTCAATGTTTGATTGTTGGCGGCCATTGCTTCATTGTAGATTTCTTAGCTTCTTTTCTCAAATCGTGCAAAGTTTTCTCAGGTTCTGGACCAAATAACAATGGATATTGATTAGGTGATCCAGTTTTAGTCGTGCACAATTGAGAATAGCAAACAATCTATGTAAACCAAATAAACAAATAAACAAAATAAAACTAATTAATAAAATCACTTAATTCACCGCACCAATCCCCGACAACGGCGCCTCTAATTTGGTTGCTTGTTGAATGCCCCAAAAATAATTAATTTCCTTACTCGAGTTTCAATAAAATTGTAGTAGCGGAGTAAGGGTCGAATCCACAGAGAACAGTGAATAAATTAAGCAATTTAATGTTAACTAGAGATTAGGGGTTTTTTTCAGATTTGAAGATGCTAATAAAAATTAAATTGAAAAGCTAATTAATAATGCAACTGATAAATTGAGTAGAAAAGATTAATGAGCAGAGACACTCAATTCTGGTTCGGTTGAGTCTAGATAAGCAGTTCTTATGCTCTTGAAAAGTGTTTCTAGCGTGAATTTGGGACATCTAACCCTAGGTATAGTTATGCTTCAATTACCTAAATTTTTCCTTAGTTTGTAACAAATCCGAACAAGTTCTTGAATTAGATTATTAGCCTTGGACAACTTGGATTGAGTTCACCAAATTTAATGCAAAGTCAATGTGTAGAATGAGAAAAATATGTTAGACCAACACATAAAATTCGCAACCGATCTTGTAATCTTAGGTTGTGATATCTGTATAAATTAAAATCACTAATTGCTATGAATGAATCAGGAAAAATAACAATTATGTGTTGAAAACCTAACTCTCGCAATTGATATATAGATGCATCAATCAAATGGCCGTATTGAGAGAAAATCACCAAGATATCATAACCTTGAATAATAGAATATCACAACAATCCCAATTAACAATACTAAAAATAACGTTAAGGAAAGAGCTAAAAGAATGACAAATCTTTAGACATCGTCCCCTCAAATTAGGTAGAGGAGGCCTTCACCTTGTATGCTCATGTCGATCTCAAACTTGGAATCTTCGATCTTCAATCCCCTTGTGTTTCTCCAAATTTCTTCTCTAGGTTGTGTATAAATTTTTTCCAACTCTTCCTCTTTTATAGCTCTTGAAAAGCCCTTAAAGATACCCTAAAAACCATGCACAAGTATGGGCCAAAATGAGTCTAAAATAGAAGGGAAACTTTGCGCGTAAAGGAGTGCGGGCGAACTCGGATAGCAAGGCCCCCGCCCTGAAGATTCTGCCGAGATTTTCCCCTTGCAGAGCGGGTGCACTGATCATCTAGGGTACCCGCCCCGCCTTCTCTACCCAAGACGTTCGTCTTCCAACAGCTTCAGTGCGGGTACACTGCCCACCTCTTCCTCTTTTCCATTCTTTCTTTTCAGTCCTCCAAGTTCCATTTTCCAACGCCTTGGTCCCCAATACTCCAAAATCCTTGCAAAGCTTATCCAAACTCGATTTTTTCCTACTTTCTGCTTCGTCCTGCTCTAAAAAGACAAACTAACCACAAACAACTATTTTAAGGTAATAAAATGCCAATATGGAGAAATTAAACAAGCTAATCACATACCTATCAGTAGATCAAGAATGAAATCCTCATAGAAGCCCACTCCGCCCCTTATACGGCACACCCAAGTGGGACAAAGACGTATCACGATTTGTGTGGTTCCTTCTGGTAGAGGAACATGAAGAGGAGTATTGTGAAATTTATCTCGCATTGCATGGTTGGTCAGCAAGTCAAAGCTGAGCATCAGAGCCCTTCAGGATTGTTAAATCCCTTGGACATACCTGAGTGGAAGTGAGAGAGGATAACGACGGATTTTGTAGTGGGACTTCCAAGATCAATCAAAAGTCATGATGCTGTCTGGGTTATCATATACTTACTCACTAAATTAGCTCATTTCTTGCCAGTTTGAATGACCTTCAGTGCAGATCAACTGGCACAGTTATATGTCATGGTGATTGTTCGACTACATGGAGTACCTGCCTCATTGTATCTGATCGAGACCCAAGGTTTACCTTGAGGTTTTGGAAGAGTCTCCAGACTGCCATGGGTACTCGTTTGAACTTTAGTACTGCTTATCATCCCCAAACAGATGGGCAGTTTAAGGGTACCATCTAAACCCTAGAGGACAGATGTTGAGAGCTTACGTGCTGGATTTGGGTGACGAATGGGATAACTCTTTATCCCTACTAGAGTTTTCCTATAATAACAGTTATTATGCCACCATTAGCATGGCCCCGTATGAAGCATTATATGGTAGGAGATGTCGTTCACCGATCTATTGGGATTAAGTCGGCGAAAAGAGATTGCTGGGGCCAAATTTGGTAAGGAAAACTGTTGCGAAGATCGAAATGATTAAGTCTAGGATTAAGATAGCTCAAGATAGACAGAAAAGTTATGCTGACCTGAAAAGAAAAAGCGTGGAGTTCCAGATGAGAGATAAGATATTTCTTAAAATGGCTCCAATGAAGGGTGTTTTGCGGTTTGACAAGAATGGGAAGCTGAGACCGAATTTCATTGGACCATTTGAGATATTGGAAAAGATTGATAATGTAGCATATAGACTGGCACTGATGCTAAAACTTTCAGCAGTACATGACGTTTTCCATGTCTCTTTGTTGAAGAGGTACATCTCCGATTCGAATCACGTGGTGAATTACTAGGATATTGAGATTCAGAAAGACTTGTCCTATGAGGAAACCCCTATATGCATATTAGAAAGGAAAGTCCATATATTGGGGAATCAAGAGGTTCCATTAGTCAAAGTCCAGTAGGGTAGACAGGGAAGTAGTGAGGTCACTTGGGAAAAAGAGAAAGAAATTCGAGATAAATACCCTGACCTCATAGATCAAGTAAGTCAAATTTCGATGATGAAATTTATTTCAAGTGGGTAAGGTTGTAGTGACCGGAAAATTTTAAGAATAAAAATGTTATTAAATATTATGTGTAGCTATAATTTCGCCTAAGGGTGAACACAGTTCAGTTAGGGTTGTTTTTGATTTATTTTTAAACCAAACCATCAGATTCAGTTTGGAGAAATTGTAAACTAAAGAAAATCATTTAATTTTTCAAACCAAACCAAACCAAACCTAATTTTTCATTTCGGTTTGGTTTTAAACCACGGTTTGTGTATCGACGTACTGAAAATGCACTCAAAACATGATTGTTTTATAAATATAAATATTCTATGATATTAATATACTTTTTGAATACTATTGCCAATATCAAACTCATCAAAAGTTGGTAAATTTTACTAAAACACAAACATATAATTAATGAAATATAATAGATAAAAAAAACCAAAATAATACATAAGCTTCAAATAAGATATTGTCAGAATATGTTTATGAAAATGCTATTTTGTTTAAGAATCTAAATATCAAAATTTTAAAAAAATATGGTCAATTAACTACTATATAATTTCTCCAGAAATTTTTTTTAAGGGTATTAATTAAATTAGTCAAAAATTAGCTTATTAAATTGCTAAAATGAACCAAATTATCACGAGGAGTTCCTTATTAGAGTATCAATAAATTTGACAATCATAAACAAATTTAAGTCTTTTAATATTATTTCTCATATTAATTTTTTTATATTTTTTCTCATATTACTTACACATTAATAATTTTTTAATTAAAGCATAAAAACGGTTCAGTTCAGTTTAAGCGGCTTTTTAAACATCGAAACCTAAACCAAACCATTTCAAGCGCTTTGAAATTTTCTCAAACCAAACGAAACCAAACCATACCATTTCACTTTTTAAGCCAAACCAATCCAAACCATTTTCACATATTGGTTCGGTTTTTTAGTTTGGCCGTTTATTTGTTCAGCCCTAATCTCGCCCATTTTAATGCTTATTTTATATGGCGCTCATCCAATCACATAAACATTTTAATTCCAATTATTGCATTACGATCCAAAACCATTCTATTATTTCAAATTAATAATTCATTTTATTTATACAAATATATACGTGTGTGTATGTATAACTCAGAAAAAAAATAAAATAGTTATTTCAAAGAAAATCTAATTTTAAGACTTTTGGACTTGTGTTCAAGGGATACGGGAACCAAAAGTTTAACTCCTTGTACAGATACAATTCCAATTCCATTCAGTATCAAACAATCAATTGGATTGAAGTACCAACTCAAACCTACAAACCCCCTAAATCTCCATAGCATCCTACTCACGAATTCACTTTTATCCCAGGTTAGCTTCTTTCTTTCAAATTCCCACAATCCAAATTTCTGTTCTCTTCATCGGTCCCCTTGATCTATAGACACGAGAATAAGTGCACCAAAAGATTTAATACATGTACATATGTATACATACACTCAAGAATACAGTTTACATTGATAGATAGATACACATCCACACACGGCATACACCACCACGCACCTCGGTGTCACCACCCGCCGGGCTCTCCATGTCCATGCTGGAAACCCTGCACCGCCAGCCATCACCCGCACTCTCGGTATCTATATGATTATACACACACACTGACACGGCCATTCTAGGATGAAACACAGAAAAAAAAGTGAGGGTAGCGATAGTGGGAGAGGAGACGATGGCAGCCCTTTTACTGTTCGCTTTTCCGATCGAAGCCATCACCCTCACACATCCCATAAACCAACTGTTAACCCGTTACCCGGTCTCGATCACACAAATAGGAGAGATCGGAAGAGCACGTTTACTGTTCACCCTGGAATTTGGCTTGCCGGCGTCAAATTTTTCCAAGCACGCACAAACACAAAGTTTGAGCCTTCTACAATACACTGTTTTCTTATTTTTGGTCTGGGTCACCGATTGTGAATTTGGGATTGTTAATTTTTTATTAAATTGTTTTTGCACTCAGAACCCCAAGTTTCAGGGACTTAAAAAACAAGTCCCTCAAGTTTTTCAGATTCATCTAATTAAGCTCTCTAGTTTTTAGTTTAGTTGAATAGGGTCTACCTTTCTGTTTTTATAGATTCCACCCTAAAGTTTATCATTTACCTTTTAGCCCCAGTCAAAAACTATTCTAGAGTTTCAATTTTATCCTTAAAGTTTATTTCTTTTTCCAGAAGGAATTATGTTTGTAATACTAAGTTAATTTAATTTCTTTTGACTAGACGAGGCGTGGATATCCATAAGCAAGTAAGATTACTGCAAAGGTTGCCCAGCTCAAAAAGTTAAGGTAGTCTCATTTTTCTAGAAAAAGTTATTTTCAAAACATGCATAATATTAATTGATCTGTGCTATGAGTATACATGTGAATATGTGATCTATGTGTTTATTATATGCATGAACTTATTTACTTTATGCTTAAGACAAGACGAGACGAGACAAGACGAGACTATTTGTGATATGCATGCATGCATTACTTGTTTACTACACGCACTAGTATTGACTTGCTTTATAGCATGAGATGAGAGTTGGAAACCTGCATTTATCATACGCTATTTGTTTCAAGGTTAGAACCTTTCTAAGATATTCATATAGTTACATATTTTTATATACATATATATATCTCTGGTATAAATTGATTAATTTTCACAGAGACTACTGAGTATTTCATAGAAATATTCTTTCAAATTAAACATTTTGTAGGTTTAGAATCAAAGAAGATGCGTTGAGCAGTGGTGGTATCTAGGTATGGACGTCAGGTCGAGCGGCTTGGGTTTGGCCCGGACCTGAGCCTGACCTGATTGAAAGTCGATTTTAAAGTTTCCAAACTGAGACCGGCCTGACAAGCCAATAAACCTGACCCAAACCGACCGACAACTGGTCGATTTCGGTGGGGCCGGGTTACAGTTTGGGCCCTTTTGACTTGGGCCAAGTTTTAAAGTCCAAAAGGAATGTTTTAAGCCAAGCCTTTTTTTTTTTTTTTTTTTTTT
>CAVNYN010201954.1:0-12186 GCA_963692815.1 Nyctanthes arbor-tristis
ATAAACTAAGTTGTTTTGTCATATTGTTTGCTAGATATTGCCCTTGTTTATGTACTTGAATGGCCGTTATGATTGGGACTTTCCAGAAGAGCAAGACTACTGAAATATCTTCTTAAATCGACTTCAAAGAGTGACAGTGGAAGATTTCATTGGGATACCTCATGAGATGGCATTAATTAAACTTGTATTAGAGAAATCACTTACGCTAAAAAGAATGGTTATTTCTTGGGCATCTTTGCTTAATGATTATCCAGTGAAGTCTTTGGAAGAGTTGAATAAATTTCGGCGTGCATCACCAACTGTCGAAGTCCATTTTTAGCATATGACTTCTTGAATGATTGTTGGAAAAGGATGTACGTGTTTTCGAAGCTCGGAGCTTGTGAGTACTTGCAATCGTGAAATAGGCTTTGAGAAACTAGAGATATATTTTGCTTTATTATGTAAGACAGTATATTTATTTTGCTTTGTCATTTGTAAGATATTATATCAGCACTTGCTAGTATGGATGAATGCTTGCTCCTGGGACCTTAGGGTGCGCATGTGTGGAGCAGAGTTGTGAAATTTTAGAACCTCAAATTTATAATCTTTTAGTTATAAAACTATTATCTTCCTTGTTGAGAAACTGTGTTTGAGAAAGGGGATGTGAGTTGTTTATGCATTCCAGTTTCAGCTTCTTGGGTGAGCACACATCACATCACATACTCATATTCAAATCAACGGTGACATGGCCATATGCATGTCGTGTGTGTAAAAAAAAAAAAAAAAATTATGTACGCGTTTGATCCTCTTTACCAAAATATAATATAATCTCACTTACCATTAATTTGACTACTGATTTGGCAACTACTCATTTATAATCACAAATTTCAAACTTCTATTAAATATACACCACTCATTTCACCTTTTTATAATTTCTCTTTATAAATCAACCACCATAAAAAAAATCAAAGCTTTGTGCACAAATACAGTATGCTATGGTTCTAGCATTGTATGCTAACTCGTTCTTTTATGCTATTTAAGATGGACTTGTTGATAATTTAAGTAAAAGTCCATAAGCGATTTAATTTTTGCATATATTATGTTCCCAATTTTTAAAAGAATGCGATAAAGATGTTAGATACATAATGTAAAAATGCTGTATGGACCATTAATTTATAAAATATGAGGTGTCGAACCTCAAAAGTTACTCCTCCACTTCCTTTTTTCCCCCAAATGTTGTAGTTATTGAATTATTGAAAAATCTTCAAATTTGTACCATGTCTTAAATAATTTTTTGAACTGTAAAATATTATTGATTATTTACTTAACTTTACATCATATCTTCAATTACTCAATTGTAAATTATTCTGGATAACTCACCTAACTTTAAAAAGTTGGAGATATTAGTCACTCCTCAACCATTCATTCGATGTCTCAATCACGAATCACTTGTATGACTAAAAAATGCATGTATGGCATGAAACCTCCATTAATTATCACAATTGGAAGATGGAAAAGTGACTTTATTGAAGAGAAGAATCTCCCTGAATATTTCAACCTGCACTATTCAAACCAAAACGTAATAACTGAGGTTGGTCAAGTATTTCAGTTGTGATGAGGTTATATATAGAGGTTATATTTTATCTCACATGTTACTAAATTTTAAAAAAAGTTGGAGGCGAATGAAAAATTAAAAAGTCATCTCACTTACTTATAAACTTACTTCAAATGTTATTAAACTTTTTAAAATTTTGTATCTTATACGACTATACTTTAAAATATACTTTACTTGTTATTAAACTTATAAAAACCTTATCACATATGTCACTTAGTTAGTACAATGCTACAAATTGATAAAACAAAAATATAGAAAACAGATTTTAAAATATAGAAAACGGAGTTTACTATTTGATTGTTTCAAACATTAATATATATAACTCAATCAAATAACAAGTTTTCAATTAAATAAATATTCGATTTCAAAAAGTTCAATGCCAAACTAAAGTAAGATTTTAATAAATTCAATGGTAAGTGTTATAATTTTTAAAGTATAATGATAAATGAAATAACATTTGAAGAGCGTAGTGGTATTTAAGATAAATTTTGAACTATAGTGACACATGAAATCACTCTTAAAAAGTTCACTAAAATTTGAGATAATAAAATTTAGGGTAATTTATACTTAGCGTCTCCAACCGTTTAAGTATTTATAGATTACATCACCGACCTTTAACTCTGCTTGTGTAGATCCCTAATCTTTTCCAAAATCCTATTCAAGTCCCAATGGACGGAAACTATCCAGTTTAGACCTTAGTCAATACTATGACTACGGTTAATTTTGGTAGAATATAAAAAATGAATCTTTTAATTTAAAAAATTAAAAATAAAATTTAAACAAGAAAAAAAATGGGGTCGGGACTTCCCTGAAATGGCAGCAGATGAGGGGGAAAAGGGAGAGTCTTCCCCTTGCTGCCATTTCTAGCAGCCTTTTGGCTGCTATTGCTGCTATTTCCGGCAGCTAATGGCAGCAGGGGTTCTCCCTCCATGCTTGCTACATAGCAAAAATTGCTGTAATTTCCAACGGCCAAAAGGCTGTCAGAAATGGCAGTAGAGGAGGCAGTCCCTACCCCAACCTTTTTTTCTTTCATTTTTTTAAATTTATTTTTATTTTTTAAGTTAAAATATTCATTTTTTATATTCCACCAAAATTACCTCTAGTCATAGTATTGACTAACGTCTAAAGTGGACGGTTTCCATCTATAAGGACCTGACTGGATATTTTAGAAAAAGTTGAGGATCCACACAAGTAAAATTAAATGTTAGGACACAATCTATAAATATTTGAAAGGTTGGGGACGTTAAATGTAAATTACCCTAAATTTTAAATTAAATACAATAATAATAGTTAATTACCCAAAATGTCATTGTACTTTTAAAAAGCTATCTCACGTATCATTGTACTTTAAAACTCACCCTGTGTGCCACTGAATTTTTGAAAGCGTTATCTCGTTTGTCACTCCGTAAACAACCAATTAAAAATGTAACAGACTTGATGACATGGCCAACGGAATTTACCACGCTGCATATTGGCTACTATTTTTTTAATCGGGGGTTGACGGAGTGATAAATTCGATAATATTTTCACAAGTTCAGCAGCATATGAGGAAAGTTTTATAAAGTACAATGACATGTGAGATAATTTTTCATAAGTATAGTAGTATTTCGGATAATTAATTTTGTTCCATCATTGTTATATATGATAAATGTATATTAAATATTAGATGATCGGTCCACTCCAAAAAAAATATTAGACGACCGCTTTATGATATATATGAGATCATATATTGAACAAATAATCAACCACACTTGCGTTACAAAACTTGAGAACTTTTTTTTTTTTTCCTAAGTTTTATATGAAACAGATTATTACATAGAGGTTGCTTTAGAACATAGAAAATTTAGAAAGAGGGGAGGAAGGGAAAAAGGTAATAGAGAGAGATAATTTCCTTTTTTCGTCACTATCTTACACAACAACAACACACTCAGCCACATATTCAAATTTTGTGGAACAAAATAGAATTAAAACACCGACATTATTTTTTATATTTTGATAAGAAGTTGCGTTCTTCATTTTAATAGAAAGTTGATAGAAATTCTTCCCATTGTAAACTTATGTACAAACTGTAGTTTCATCCACATTGACAAGTTTTAATGGGTAATCAATAAATAGATTTGAGAACATAATTTATACTATTGACATTCCAAATAAAGTTTCTTAAAGACAAAATACCAAGTCTAGAATAATTCATATTATTGATATAAATATCCAATGCGGTCGTCTAATATTAAAGATACATTTTTCATATAAAACTATGGTACAACAAAATTAATTACTCGAAATATCACTATACTTATGAAAAATTATCTCACATGCTATAGCACTTTATAAAACTTTTCTCATACGTCACTGATCTTGTGAAAATTTTATCTCATTTGTCAATCCGTTAACACTTGATTAAAAAAGGTCAGAATGTCATGTGATAAATTCCGTTAGCTATGTCATCAAACCCATTACATTTTTAATTGATTATTGACTAAAGGCAAATGGAATAACACATTCACAAGTTCAGTGGTATATGAGATGAGTTTTAATGTACAATGACATGTGAGATAATTTTTTAACGAAAGGTTCTGAGTAGACAAAAAGATACAAAAAGGTAATAAAAATGACATGTGTCATAAGTGATTAGTGTCGATGTAAAATTGATGTGATGTGTCAAAAAATAAGATTGTGCTACGTATCAGTTTTGTTAGAATTTATATATATATATATATATATATTTTTTTTTTGTTCAAATAGCAAAAATACAGCAAAAATTCTAAAGAAATATGAAAAATGACATTATTAGATGACATTCTTACGTGACAGACTTATATTAAATGATAAAAAAATAACTATATAATTACCACTTAATAAATATATGTCACATAAAAATATCACCTATTATGTCACTTCTACATGACCACCTAAAATCACTCAAAATACAGTGGCATTGAATAATTAACTCACAATAATAATGAGGTTAAAAATTTTGAAATCGGCTGGTCGAAAAAGTAAAGAAATGGAAAAAGGGGCTGTGCAGAAATAATAGAACGTTCGAGAATAAATACGGAAAGTATCGTTCTCGACGGACGACGGCGGCAGACTGGCTGGGGCATCCTGAAATTAAAATCCTCACCGGCTCGGCCATAGTGGCGTCATTCGTCACCCACTCGTTTGACGGTAAGAATCCTATCTCCTTCACTTCTTCCTCTAAATAAGCGTAAATTTCAAGGATGCGAACCAATTCGTTGAGGGTAAAGAGATATGGGTGGGAAATATGTTCTAGAGAGCAAGAACTCCTCTTTCCGGAAACTTAGTAAATCCTGTTTTTTAATCGGGGCTGTAAAGAGGAAGGTTGGCTTCATTAGTTTTAGTTAGCCCATTGTTTCCATTTTTACTGTTACTTTGTTTCTGTCTTGTGGCCCTAAATATGATTTCACACTCCAGAGTTCTCTTCTTTCTTGTTCATGAAAATGCTGTTGAATTGTGAAAATTGGAACATAGTTATCAACTAAGTACTCATAGTTGTCATGGTTCGTGTTCACTGGAATTTGAAGATGAGTTTTGTTGTACTTAAATCTCTTAATTTTCAATTTTGATGTCAATACAGACTTGTCTTTGGCAGTAGCATTGCAGAATGGACATTTTTCCCTGTCAACCTATTAATAGGATAAGCAACCTTCCCGGCAATGTAATGGATAACATTCTTATGCGATTGCACCTACGTGATGCAGTTAAGACAAGTGTCTTGGCAAAACAGTGGAGGTATAAATGGCTCAACTTGCCAACACTGGTATTTGACGATACATTGTAGAAACAATCAGAGAGCAACATAGAATCAGCCAGAATGAAGTTTGTAGAGCTCCTATATCAGGTTCTTTTACGTCACCAAGGACCAATAACTAAGTTGAGCCTCATTGTTCCAGAACTCAAAGTTGGATCTGAAATTGACCACTTAATATATATCTTATGGAAGAACAGTGAGGAAGAATTTATATTGTCATTGTCATCAATGTGGGAGGAGAATGACAAATACAAATTGCCTTCGACGCTGTTCATGTGTCTACAATTGAAACATTTGAGTCTTTCCAATTGTATGATGAATCTACCACCAAGCTTCAGAGGATTTAATAAACTTGTGAGGATGGAATTGGTTTATGTCACCATAGGCCCAGAAGTACTAGAAAAATTGATATACAGCTCCCCGTTGCTGGAGGAACTGTCATTGCATATCTGAGATGAATTTGAGCGCTTAGAAATTGAAGCCTCTGCTAAAACTCTTTAGATTGACCTGTTGCTCGACGTCTATTGCTTTTAAGAATTCCCCACTTCTCACAACAGTATCAATTGCTGTTAAATAGGGAGAAGAGTTTGGGGGTGGAATTTGTAATTGGATTGAGTTTTTGGATTCTGTGCCTGCTCTCGAGGAACTACACATGGACGATGATTATTTGCGGGTAAGGTTACTTTGTTTGCATAATCTCTCTTTTATTTCTTCAGTGAGCTACATTTGACCGTGCCTTTGCCATCTTCTGTCAAGGATTTTGCAGAAAGAATACGACAATTCCGGCCCAACCCCAGGGTTCCAGCTACGTGGAAGAAGCTGAAAACTCTGGTTTTCTCATGTATAATATTAGACTAGTGGCGTCTTTTTGAAGGTGCACTTGGCATCATCGAAAGATGCCCCGACCTTGAGGAACTGCAACTGGTGGTGAGTCATAGATGTGTTTTTCTTCCATCTAAAATATTGCAAGTCTAAATAGTTTAAGCTAAGTTGTTTTGTCATATTGTTTGCTAGATGAGGGTCTCGTTTCATTACAAGAGTGATGATGATTGGAGCATTCTAGAAGAGAGAGACTACTCAAGAGTCACACTAAATCAACTTCAAAAAGTGACAGTGAAAGATTTTACAGGCACGCTCACTGAGATGGCATTCATCAAGCTTGTATTAGAGAAAGCGCTTATACTAAAAGGTTGTTTGAATCCCTTTATTTTTTCTATTTATAAATTCACTTAGCATGATTTGACTGTTGATTTGACAACTACTTAATAATCACCACACATTTCAAACTTCAATTAAATCTCTACTACTCATTTCCACTCATTATAAATTCTCTTTATAAATTACAAAAATAAAGAGTTTCAAACAAGCTCTAAAGAGAATAGTTATTTATTGGATTGGTGATGATTTCATGATGATTTCGAAAGAGTTGAGCAAACTTCCACGTGCATCACCAACTGCTCAGGTCCATCTTGAAGATGAAATCACTTAAATGATAGTTGGACAAGCATGTAAACGTTTTGAAACTCAGGGATCGCGAGTACTTGTAATCTTTCAATGGGCTTTGAGAAACTAGCCAGATATTTCTTTTGTTTTATCCATGTAAGATAACTAATATTATGTTTCCTTTATCGCTTGCATTTGCTATTACGGATGAGATGCTTGCTTCTGGTATATGGTGTACTGAATCTATGATGCAGACTTCTGAAATCTAAAATGTCCACAGTACAATCGTAATGTTTGTTGGAGAAGAAGTATGAGGAGTTGTTTATTGATTGACGGTACGGATAATATGCCGTTTAGCTTTTTCCTTTCTAATGCGCACACATTGCATTTATATGTTAGAGGGTTAGGAATAAATGGATGTTGATTATTATTGAGGGCAAAAATTCCCCGTTCCTCGAATGCAGTAAATCCTGGGAATTGGAGTTGTAAGGAAGAAGGTATTCCTTCACTAAATTTGGCTCATTTCTACTATATCTCGCTTCTCTTCCCTCTGTATCACTTTATTTATTCGTCGTGATTATTGTTTCAGACAACAGAGCAACAAGTTTTCCTTTTTAGATTTCATGAAAGTTCTGTTGAAATTAAAAAATTAAAACATAGTGATCAAATACTAATAATTGCCCTGGTTTGAGTTCACTGAATTCGTTATTCATGTTTTAATTATTTCTTATATTTTGGTAGTTACTACTAAATTTCATCACCAGGAAGGAAGGAAAATTGCAGAATGGATATTTCCCCATTTACACACATTGATTGGATAAGCAATCTTCCTAGCAACATAATGGATAACATTCTCTCACATTTGGAACTACGCGATGCTGCCAAGACGAGTATCTTAGCAAAACAGTGGAGGCATAAATGGCTCAACTTGTCACAACGGAGATTTGATGGAAAATTCTGGCACAGGTTGGAGAGAAGCGGAGAATTGACAGATTGAAGTTTGTAGAGATCCTTTACCAGGTTCTTTTACGTCATGAAGGACCCATAACTAAGTTTACTCTCTTCCTTGCAAAACTCAGGGGTAGTCCTGAAGTTGACCACTCGATCAATATGTTAAGGAATAAAGGGGTTGAAGCATTCACCTTGTAATTGAAAAACAACTACAAATTAGGATTTAATAAACTTCTGCTCCTAAGCTAAAACACTTTGAATTGTTGTGTACCACGGCATCTATTTATTTTAAGACATCCCCACTGCTCACAGTAGTGTCATCTGCTAATTTTGATGGAGGTAACTTTGCAGTTAGAATTTGTAATTTGGCTCAGCGTTTAGAATCTTTGCCTGCATCCCAGTAACTGCGCTTGGACGATGATTTTATGAAGGTAAGGTTTCTTTCTTAGCATTAGTCATTCTTTTATTCAACCAGTGAGCTATATGTATTTAACTATTTGAGCACGCCTCTGCATGTTCTTTCAAGTTTTTTGCAGTAAGAATCCATCATCACAGGGTTACAGCTTCTCTAAACAACCTAAAGACTCTGGATTTATCAAATCTAAATTTAAATGGGGAGGACAAGTTTTCCAATGTTCTTGACATCATTAGAAGTTGGCCCAACCTTAAGAAAAAAAATTCGACATGGGTCGAGTATGTCTCTCTTCCACATCCTATATTGAAAATCTGAAGCATATAAGCTAACCAGTTTTGTCAAATTGTTTCCTAGACGCATAGATACCTGAATGATGAGGAATGGGACCTTCCAACGGAGCAAGACTACTCAAATGTCTTCTTAAATCAACTTCAAAAAGTGACTGGAATATTTTCAAGAGACACCTCCTAAGATGGCACTCATTAAGCTCTTGCTAGAGAGTTCGCTTTCATTAAAGAAAATGGATATTTCTTCGTTTAAAGACCATTCAGTTAAGTCTTTGGAATAGTTGAACAAATTTTCAGTGTGCATCACCAACTGCCAAGGTCTATTTTGAACGTATCAAAGGTTTCTATTCTTGAATGATTGGTGGACAAGGATGTACTCTGTCCCGAAGCTCAGAGCTCACGAAGTACTTGCAGACTTGCTGATTATTAGTTTGAATGTTTCATTCACGATGGCATTTGTGACTTTGGGGGTGAGTTTTTTTATTCTGTGCCCGTACTCCAGGAACTGCACATGGACTATAATTTCGTTGAGGAGATGCATTAATCTCTGTTGTATTGTATTCATCAGGCGAATTATATTGGCTATTTGACCATGTTTTTGCTTTCTTTTTTCAAGCTCTTTGGTGAGGATCATGAAGCTCAACCAAGGGTTACAGCTTGTTTGCAAAACCTCAAGGCCTTCAAGTTATCAGGGATTTTATTAGGTCAATTGAAGGAACCCTCTGAGGTTCTTTTCTTGATAAGAAACTACCTGAGCCTAGAAGAACTAAATTTCAGGTTTGGTGATGGAAATTTCTATTATAACGTCAGGTATCATCATAACTAAAAAAGTAGTTGCTAAGTGGTTTTTTCATATTGTCCTCTAGAATGGCGCAGATAATAATTACTACCTTCGTTTTATAAAGATAGTTCACTATTTTATTTTCGTCTGTCCCAAAAAAAAGTCAATTTACCATATTGAATATATATTTGATGCTTCATTTTCATATGTGCCCTGAATTAATTATTATTATTCAACTCTCTATATATTGAAAATATTTCAAACAATTAATGACACAAGGGTTTATGTGGAAAAATAAAGTAAAATTAAATGTTCTAACCACATTACCTACTAATCCTTAATCGACGTAAAAATACCTACCGGACTATATTTATGAGACGGAGGTAGTATATTATCAAAGAGGCTATGGACCATATGATGCAGTATTCAAAGGGACAACACTACTCAGAAGTGTCATCAAAGCAACTTCAAAATATAACCATGACATGTTTTACTGGTGTGCCTTATGAGAAGCTTGTTGTTGAGCTTTTATTAGAAAAGTCCACCATGCTTAAGAGAATGGTTATTCTTCCAAGTACAAGGATTCTGATGACAAATTCGTCCAGGCTAATAAAGAGCTTAACAAATTTGGGTGTGCATCACCTCATGCAAAGGTCATTCTTGAAGGTGGGACTAATGAACGAAATTCATAAGAAAATATGTACTTGTCTGAATTGAAAATCGTTGAAGTGGAAGGGAAAGAGGCAAATCATTCAAGTGGGAGGGAGAGAAAATTAGAAACAAAGAAACATTTGAGTCTTTCCGATTGTGTGTTAAATAAACCTGCATACCTGCGTCAATCAAATATATTCATTGAGTATACCCGCGCAGGCTCTCATGCTTTGGCCAGTCCAATGAAAATGGATGAGTGAAGATGTCACACCCCTCAAATTTTCAATTATTTGGGAATATCTTATGTTTATTAATGAATTTTATAGTGAAAGTTTCAATATAAATAACGGGGACAGGACGTATAAAACGAACAAATTGTTTTTGTCTTGTAGAATTTACTACTCTATAAAGCTTGTTATTTAAATTAGTAAGTTGTTAACTTTTAGATAGTCATTAAAATTAGATTTTTCAATAAAATGTAAAGAAACACAACAAGTATATTAGTAGGTATAGTTCCTTGATTAACAAAACAAGAGCGAATCATTAGAAAACTTTTACCTTGAAAAGTAAGTTTCAAATCATTATACAGACCATCATATATATATATATATATTATAGAGAGGTGGACATATTTATTAACACAAAAGATATTAAATTAATAATTGCTTTTGTAGTTATTTCAAAGACAGATTCTCACTACATGTACAACTCTACTTCTAGTCGCCAGCATACTCTAACACTTGGCTTGTCTTGCTTTTCAAATATTATATCTTTAATTATCTACAAAAATTTTAGAAGAGAGGGTGAGTACGAAGTACTCAGTGAGTAATAAAACCCTTTTGATTCGCCTTTTATTTGAAAGATTTATTTTCAAGAAAATCATTCAATGAACAAAACTTTTCAATGCACAATTGGGTCATATCACTAGTTAACTACTACCTGTGGTGCGTACAAGATTCATATCAATTCAATCATGGCTGTGTACAATTAAGTGGTTCCGATCTTTCGAATCTCGGTTGACCCCTATCGGAATTTCAAGCAAATCAAAGAAAATATCACACTAATCGCTGTCCATCTCAGTATGATTAGATGGCTCCTAGTATGGCGACAAAGTAAAGCAAAGCAAATACAAAACGGATAGAACATCAACTAGTGATTCAAATGCAATAATCAATATTTCTTTTCAATGTATCAAAGTCCATATTTATCTCGTGGAGACTTCAATCAAAAAGTCATGCTTATTGTATCAAAACATCATAAATACTAAAAGGGAATCAAAGTAGTCGTTACTCACATCTTTAACTTGATTTTTCTAAAGACTCTTTGAGTTGTTAACAAATACCTCTAAAGCCTTCATTTTCCTCATTTAAAATGCTATTTCTAGTTTTATTCGTTATATATATAGAGATGGATCATTTCTAAGTGCAAAAATAAGTGTCTGATAAGTTTTAAGGGTTGTTCTTCTCCCCTCAATTCTTATGGACGAATTTGCCTTTTTTATACATGTGAAGGGACATGGCACTTATCAAAACTTTGGACAATTGACATATATATGGAGATAGAGACGTGAAGAAGGAAAGGGTTGGTTCGACTTAATTGTGAAATCTCCCAAAACCTTCCCTATTTATAGTTGGCGGATTGAGTTGTTTTTAATAAATCTTTGAGTTTGCCAACTAGAAGGTGACATGTGGCGTGACTTGGTACCGTACACTTGGAAATGACAAATTGCACGAGCAGTCTTTATACTTTGGATTATCTCACGATTAAGTCATAACATTTAGATTCACGTTACTTGAGTCCCTTCAATTAATAGAGTTTTACAATTAGGTTATCAACTTCAATAATGCTAACTAATAACTACATTATTTATCTTTAAACTCCCTTGAGTAACAATTCTTTGAATTCTTGTGACATTTTAAGCGGTTATTCGATCATTGTCAAAATAACATTTACATTATCAATAGCAAACTAATGTAGTTATTCAATATAACAATTACATTGTCAATAGCAAAATCGCATGGTTAATCCATCATTGTCAATAACTACCTTCTAATTTCAATTGATTGTCAAAATACTGATCATATTGTCAATAATCATTTTCTCATTTTTGGTATTTAATTGAGTAGGAATCTGGCAACAATTCAATATGATCATATTGCCTTATTCTAAGTCTTGACGTTTATTTGAGTGACAATCTCGAGTAGTATCTAGCATTATATGTGTCATATAGTATGACAACATATGACACATATAGTGTTAGGAAATTTTCACGACAATGTCACCCCCTTCCAA
>CAVNYN010201956.1:0-17237 GCA_963692815.1 Nyctanthes arbor-tristis
GTTGAAGAAGTGGAATGGCTAAACCTATTACTTCAACTGTTTTATAGAGTATAAAATATTTTGTAGATTTTCTTTTTCCTTTTCAATGTTGAAGCCTGAATGAGATGTTTGATTGGAAAACATTTGAAGTCATATCTAATCTAGGTGAAGAGTTTCAAATCTTGAGTAGTTGAAATGAACTTTACATTCATGTAGGTAAGGAGCTAGAATGTAATAGCAGAGGTATAGCTAATAAAAGAATATATTGGAGATGTGTCTTGACAAAGAATATATTTTTAATAAATCAATATATACAAGAATATATTGATAATTTCGTAAGCAGTTTTTGACTCAGGAGCGTTGCAATTCATGGTTTCATAATTTGGAAAAGTTACATAATCACATCAGCAGTTATGTTCAATGTTTGGTTTCATGAGTGGAGTTACAGCCATGCACCATTGGATAATGTAAATTGAATTGTAATCAACCTCACATTGGATGGTTTAGCATCGAAGCCCAGTTCCTTCACCCTTTGTATTTTGTTTTAATTTTTTTTGTTGAAGACGAAAATAAGTTGTGTGCTAAATTCATATCCTTTGTGGGAAATAATTAGAAAATTTTGAATTTGATTTTCTTGGTTTTCTTATTACTTTTCTTGGAAGATACTAAGTCTGCATTTAGGTCTATCTCGACAAAGAATAACGAGAAAAGTTCTTCAACTTTTATCATTTGTGACTGAGGTTGGGCAAAATAATCATAACCAACCGAACCAAACGAAAATCGAGCGGTTGGTCCTATTTGGTTCGGTTTTTCTAAAGTTTTAAATGGTTACGTTATCAAAACTAATAAAAAAACCATAACCAAGTTAAAGTATTTGATTTCATATTTGTTAACTTAATTCTTAATTTAAATTCCTAAAATTAAAAGAATAAAGTTTGATACAATCTCGATTTCTATTAAAAATATGTAACTCAAATCTTAGAGTATAGTTGTTACTTCTACAAAGCATATACTTTTCTCTCTTTACCTTTAGTCGACTATCTAATTAAAGCATATTTTATTATTTTTATTATATAACCATAACTAAACCAAAGCAAACAAAAACCAAATGGTTTGGTTTTGAAAATTGTTTTATGTGAAAAGCCTTTTAGTTGAAATGGATATATAAATATTTTCTTTTTTGTAGTATTTTGAAAGATGATCATTTCGCTACATGGAAATAGAAAGGACACATTTTTGTATTAGAAAAGCATTGAAAAGTGTGTAAAGATTTTCAGAAATTTTTATTTATTTATTTATTTTTATACATAGGGAGGGGAGGGGAATTAGGAGATAATATTGAGTGATATTATTTATTATTTATTATTAAGTGATATTTAGATTTATATTTATAATATATATAATGTAAAAGAAGAAATTAGAGTCTTTGCTATAGAATCAATCCAATTTTTTTTTTAAATATTACAGAAAGATTGTAGGGGAGGGGAATCAAACCATTAATCAAGAGTTTTAGACTAGGATACTATTAGACCCTTGACTCTTGGTGGACACATCAATTAAACATGTTATTGTTGTCTTTCGTTTAGTTGTTTTATATTAGAGAAGGATTGTACACACATTTTTAAAGGGCAAATCATCATCTTCTATGTTGGTCTTTTATTGAAAAGAAATGTATTTATCATGTGTATTTGTATATTGCGACATTAAGGGTCATAAGTTGATCTGGCTAAGAGATAATTATATGCGATGAGGATGGCAAGCCAATCCAAAAAACCACAAATGTTGTATTCTAAGAAGTTTTTTCATAACTTTCATTAGCATAAAATTGATTATATTATATGTTCTCTTTATTATGTATTTGAATGACACTATTGATATTTTTTTATGCATGGTTAGTCCTTTGCTAATCATCAAGTTTTTTATTACTACACTCTGTCTTTGTAAATCTGTGTACTTTCTCGTGCATCACACGGGTAGTATATACTAATTTGACTAAAATACAAAGTGGGTAATAATAAATTAATAAATTAAGAGAAGGACGGCTAGACAAGTAAAAGATAATAATACCCCCTAATGTATTTTTCCGCTTTGCGTCGGTTTGGCAACTACTAATTACAATCGAAATAATAATTTGAGGTCTATATAGAAATGGATTATAATTGATTTAATTATCACCTAGCAAAGTGTCAATCACAAATGTGGACAATATCATATCTACGTAAAGAAGTTGGCGCTCATTAGATTATAGTAGAAACTAGTTATAATTAATTGTCAAACACCCTTTATACTTTTACGAGACTTGTCAACTACTATGTTTGACACGTCACAAGCTCACAACGTGATGCTACAATTTTAACCCTCTAATAAAATAAAAATTAATCAATCAAATCAAATCACTTGCAAAAATTTAACAGAGGACCATTACAATTGGTTACCATTAAATTTCTTGGAAAATGTTTAAGGTTTGGACCTCTTTAGATATTTCAAACTTTGAGAAAGTTCACTAGTCTAATCTTGAAAATAATAAGCTCTTTTGCTTTCTAATTGGTAAAAGTTATCGCCAATCGCGATGCTAATTACTTGTTGAATTTGCAGTTAGCAGGTAATCCAATTCACATTTGCTATAGTACATTAGCATTGACCTAATGATTAGGAGCCTTAAGAAAAGCCAATTTACCTCATTGTCATCATATAAGTTCTTTTCATATGAATAATGCTATTCTATTTACTTTGGCAGGGAAGAGTCAAAATTAATCACCAGCTAGATATCTGGTAAGATCTTTATCCCGTCAGATACATACTTAACAGATAATAATTAGACAACTCACGTGTGAGTTATCGCCCGTTAAGCGTATCTGGTGAGTGATCAAAACTGATAGAATAGTTTTTAGTTTAGTTAGCATCTTATTATTGAATATATTAAATAAGTGAATGTCTCTATATATTTATAAATATCCATCATTTCTTTAATGTAAAAATAATAACCAGGTTGGAGATATCTCTGTCGTCTAAATAAGGAGCGCTATTCTTTTTAAACAAAATTCAAGGTCACCATGGAAAGGAAAGAAAAAATTAGCTACCGCATATCCAGGCACTTCCATGAGGGTCCCCTCCCATTTTTTCTTTCTTTCTTTCTTTCCTCCTTTCCCCGAAAGGGCACCAGACAGGGCGAAATTATTTTTAAATCATATCCAAGACGAGGTTAATGCATTTGTCAAGGGTTATAGGCACCAGCATCTTTGAGGTAGACTCTTGGGTGACCTTGAGAGTGTGCAAGTAATGTAATTGTACATGACCTTATAATCCACGAGGCACCAAAATTTATTTGTTATATAAATATTTTTTTTGGTTATATAGGTGAGAGGTTAATATTTTTTTAGAAACTTTTATAATGTCATTTGTTAAATAAATAGCCATTATTGTGACACTGACTTTTAAAAAGTTTAACAAAAGTTAATGAGTTAAGAATTAAAATATATTTTATTATTTTAAAAAATTAAACAAAGTCTACCTTTGAAACTTAAATTTACAGTTAATCATTAAAGGCTTAAAAAAAATGGGGGAAAAAACTAACCTTACCATAAAGCCAACGACTTAATAAGAAAACTAGAGCACTATTGAAAACGATTGTTTTTACTGTGAAATACTATGATTTGATTATTTTTTCTATTATTTTATATTATCGCACAGGGCACCCAAATTCTCAGGGCCAACCCTGACTAGACTAGTGCTATTTGCGGAACAAGATTGGCTAGAGAAGTCAATGCAAAGGCCCTGATAGATAGCTAGAAACTAGCAAATTAATTTGGTTTTAAAAATTGAAATGCATCCTTTCAAAAAAAAAATTGAAATCAAATGTCAGTAAAAATAAAATAAAATAAAAAATAAAAGGAATAAAAATGAGTAGTCAAGACTTGTATAATACACATAAATCTCATGAACTATATCATATATGAATGATTAGTTTGATAGAATTTTGAAATAAATTGAAATTAGATTGCTAACATGGACTAGTTGTAAACGGAGCTCATAAGATCGCAGATCCAATGGTCCATGAAGCGCACGCGTAACTTGTTACAAATGTAACTATTTGGAAAAATATTACAAATTGTAACAAATCGAGTCTTTGTACCACTTTGATTAAACTAATTGCAAAAATACTTTATTCCTCAATTTAAAGAAATATGAAATGAAAAAGGAAAAATAAAAAAGGACAAAAACAAGTTTATTACACGCAAAACAGGAAAGAAATCATTAAAATCAATGTTTAGTGTAATTGTCTCATACCAAAACTAAAACACTAATCTCCCCCAATTTTTCATACAAAAATAGATATGGCGCATAGTCAGCGCCACGAGAAGTGATGGGCCCTACTTCAAATTTCAAGACCCTCCGAGTCCTTGTGTGTTTCAAACGCATCTGCTCTCCCGTCTTCTACCCATCCCCACCCGCGAACCCTCCTCCCAAATCTGTACGTCGCCCAAATTCCGGCGGTCGGAACAGCAACCGCCGGTCGGGACAGAAACAGGAGAAATAATAGAAAACTTAAAAACATGTTCGTATATATGCGTGCCGATTTGGTAATTCAAACATTCCCTCCAATCAGCTTGTAAAAATCAAACTTCTATCTCATCAAACTTCAAATTTGAAATCAAGAAAGAAACCTAAAGTCATGCTTTCAAAAGGGAGATGGGAAAAGAAGAAAAATACTGGCTACTAAAAACAGAACCCGAAGAGTGGCAGTGGGAGGACCAAAAGAACAATGAAGGCATATCAAAATGGGACGGGTTGAAGAACAAGCAAGCCTAGAAGAATATAAAATCGATGCGAAAATGGGACCTCTATTTTTTTCTACCATTCAGGCACGAAAGCTCACAGCGTGATTGGGGTGGTCCGTGTGGAGCGCCCCTGGTTTGACGATGACAGTGATGCTGGTGATGCGGTGGATGTCAAAGCTGTGGAAGAAATGAGGAGGCCGGCGGACTTGGCAGAGATGAAGAAGGAATTGAAGATGGGAGAGCCATACACTTTGATTTGGGGGTTTTGAATGGGTCTGGCCCATCACTTCTCCAGCCACATTAGTAGATCAGTTTCCAAAATTGAGACCAGATTTTTTTTTTAAAGAAAAACTCATCGGATTAGTGCACTAATTGTCTCGTATCATAACAAAATACTAATCTTTTGTTTACACTCGTCTATCCTACCATAAATGAAATACTAATTAATTGTAATTTATTTTCTCCCAAGAAAAGATAAAGTTTAATAATTTCCTCAAGATCGGTTTTGGTGTAGTCTGGTCAATGTCATTTATTACATATGATGGAAAAAAAGGTGTTCTTGAATATGTTGTAAAAGTAATATATTAATGAAATCCTATTTAACATGTTACATGTGATATGTTACCATTCTTACATTAGACATTGTTGTCTTGTAAATTGTCATAATCTGTATATTACATATTGCTTCCATGAAATAAGTTACAGTGTAATTTGCTATAATTTGTAAGTTACATGTAATTTGTTACAATTCGTACATTACACAGTGTTTTCGTGAAATGCATTACAGTGTAATTTATTTGACATCAAATTTTTAAGTGTGTAAAATGTAAATGTAAATGTGAAATCTTGAAACTTATCACACAACATGTAATTTCCTTCAAATTTGAACTACGTATAATCCTTGATTAAATTTCATAAAACTTTGTTAATAACAATTAAACGAATACAAACTACGGCATGATTTATGGTAACAGATGAAATTTGTTACATGATATGTTAACTTTTTCACGACATGTAATAAGATTACACAACATGTAAACATGTATCTACCTTGTAATGAGAATAATTGACGAGAATTGTAAATAAGATAATTGTAACGATAATAAACTAAAAGAAATTAATAACACACAGGTTGATTTACAAAATTAATGAAACATGTCACATAATATGTGAACTTATTACACAACATGTAGTAGGATTACACGGCTAGTAAACTTATATCTACCGTCTAATATCTAGTTATCTACCATATAATGAAAATAAATGACGATAATTGTAACAAGGATAATTGTAATGATAATCTATATATTAATAATAAGAGAAGTTGTCTGGAGTTATAATTTTTCGCCTACTGTCTGGCGTTGTATAAATTTTTTTTTACTTTTTTTGAAATTTCTTCCCTACTCTCTGTAATTTGGATATTTAAGAATCTGCTTCACACCTACTTCCTGTATTTATTTTTATTATCCATTGTTTGAATAGTTAAGAATCAGAACTCTATATAGTTTGGATAATTAAGAATCCGTTTCACACCTACTTTCTGTGTTTATTTTATTATCTACTATTGTTTGGATAATTAAGAATTAGAAATCTATATTTATTGGACTCTATATCTCATTAAGAGTTTAGATAATTAAGAATCCTTTTCAAGAATTAAAAGTTTTATTCTGATTGTAATTTCTCATTATTTATAATTAAAAAATAAATATTTAGTAATTTAAATATTAAAATAGCTTTCATGATTTTTTTTAAAAACTTTCTTCCTCTAAGATTCTATATCTACTGGACTATATATCTGCGTTTTATCATTTTCTCTGATTCTATTTCTCATTATTTATAATTTAAAAATAAATATCAAAATAACTTTCTAAATTTATCAATCAATTTTGCGTTTATCTTACTTGTGCACTAGGTGTCCATTATATGAGGGCAATTTCATCGATTCGAAACTAATTTAACATATCATAATAAATTTTTTTTTACGTTTTTTATTTCTTCCCTCTTTTCTGTAATTTGGATCATTAAGAATCTATATCACACCTACTTGTTATATTTATTTTATTATCCTTTGTTCGGATAATTAAGAATCAGAACACTATATTTACTATACTCTATATCTCATTAATAGTTTAGATAATTAAGAATCTCTTTCAATAATTAAGAGTTTTATTTTGATTGTAACTTCTCATTATTTATAATTAAAAATAAATATTTAAATAACTTAAATACTAAAATAAACGAATAACTGATTTACATATTAGATACTCATGGTGATTTTCATATGTCTTGACAAAATAAATGAAAAATTGAAAAATTGTCACTCAAGACAACTTTCAAAACATAAATCAAAATTTATCAATTATATAAATTAAATGAATAAATGAATAACGATATTTTCATTCATTTTGGTTATTCTTATTCCTACTTGAACTAAACATCAAGATAAGAAATTTTGACCAAAAAAATTTCTAATGATTAATTCATACCCAAACAAAGCTATATATAATTAAAACTTCCCTAATTTTTGAATTTTCTTTACTTACATACTCTGACTCTTCATATGATCTCTTCAATGTAGTATATATAGGTCATTTTGATGCAGTTTCACACAAGAATTGGAATAAAACTTTTATTTACCCCTTATTACTCTGCCAGAATTTCTTCTTCAATTCTTCGTTACCTTTTCACTTAATTTGTCTAATTTTGGAGTTAGCTTTAACTGTCGTGTCTAACTTTCTATAATTTGAGCATTATTTCAAGGTGATGTAGTATTTCATTAATGGGTTACACAGTTAATTACACTGTTGATGTATTTTTCAACCGTGTATACAGAGTTTTGACAGGAAAATCACACCACTCTTCTTTTATTTATGTTTGATTTATTTTCTAAAAATTATTGCATAGACTTTTTGGTGTCTACGGATTGATTTTAAGTCAATTTTTTAAAAAAAGAGGTCATATTACTGGGAGAGTTTCGACTGTCGGCACAAATAGGGAGATTGGTTCTAATCTTGAAGAATTAGAGTTGCAGTATGATATTTTTCTTCGCATTATTCAATACAAAGAATTATAGGGCATTTCATGTTGACTGATTTTAAGTGGATTTTTATTTATATATAGTGTTCATATTACTTGAAGAGTTTTGACTGTCGATGCATATAGAGGCATTTGTTATGACCTCGAAGAATTATAGTTTAGGTAGTGTTTTTGTTTGTATTCTTCAATATCTTGCTTTTTTTTTTTAATACTTATTTTTCTTTTGGTTTTTCTTTGTTCTTCATTTTCTTATATAATTAGCCAACCAATTTATGGTTTAGTCTAACCCCTTCTTTGTGACAGGTCGCTGTATATTATTGCTGATTTGTGCAATATTCATCTAACAATATACCATGTCAAGCTTTTAAGGCACTTGATCAGAGATGAAGAAATTGACGCAAATGAAGAAATGCCATAAGATCTTAAAGAAATGTGTAGTTTAGAATATTTGAATAATGTGATTTCCACCCCCAAATACGTTTCTGGTTGAATGCAATACTGATCAAAATAGAAGACATGGGCTGAGGAGGTTTGATCTAAGTTTTGTCATAGTTTACCAAGACGGGAGTCTCCTTGAAGAAGAGGATTCAAGTGAAGGAACAAATCTTTATATTTGATGTCTAAATAAAATTTCTCCATTTTCCCTGGGCTGAATCGCATTAGGGTGAGTCAGTCCTATCAATGCATATTTTAGAGCCCGTAGACTACAAAGGAATGGCTAAGCAATATCCCAATGTATTTATGTCTAACCAATAAAGGAAGCAAGTTTATTTATGATGTTCTTGCGTGTTTTACATTTTGAGATTTCTATGTCAAAGAAAAAAAAAGGGTTTTGAGGTTTCTAGGAATGGTAAAAAAAAATGTTTTCAACCTTGCAAATATGTTGACAGGAACACATGTTCCTATCTAAGATGTTTCTTTCCTTTTTCCTCCCCCAGCTCTTCTTTTAACATTCTCTACTACCGATTTAGTAATGCTAAGCTTCAATTTAGAAATTCTTTTTTTAATAATATGCACAATACGTGCATCAACTAAATTTGACTAATTAAAAAATATAAAATATATGCATAAAAGATAAAAAATTACAATTGTATTGGCAATCATTAGTTGATTTTGTATTTTTTTATTGCTATCGATAGTTATTTTATCATCCTTTGACGCGTGTTGGAAAAAAAAAGAAATATAGCGATATCCCATTGTTTTCTATTTTTTATTTCTTTTGACCACGTCCTCATCTTCACTTTTTACACCAGGTCATCTATATTATTGAATGATTATTAGTTTTTTTTTTTTTTTTTTTTGCTCTCCTTCACTTATCCTCTTGATTTTGATAGAACATACTTTCGTTAATGATGATTGTTGGCCATCTTATTCTAAACTTTCAGCCACGAATTAATGCTTTTGGATGTTACCATAGTTGGGGATTTTACCACGAAAATGTGAAGGGAAGTAACATTTAATAATGAACGAGCTATCAATTTATTTTTTGTTTCATAGACAAAGTGGTAAACTAATTGATTATTATTCATTTGTTTTGCTTATGTCAATAATGAATGAGATATAGAATATTTCTAATTTACTTCTATGATTCATTTCTGATATACTATATTGAATTCTTTAATTCCTCTTTTGATTCCCATGAAATGCATCGGTAGAAAATCTAGTATAATAAACTAAAAGAAATTAAGCACTCTGATCTCAAACCAGATGAAAAAAAGAACAGCCGCAGAAATCAAAATCATGTAGAAAAAATATATGTTGACTCGGAATAATCCTTGTTACGACATCGTCGTGGAGTCTGATTGAAAAACATGAAGGAAGATTGTGAAAATAGTTTGATAGAGAGGAAAGGAAGAAGGTGACAAAGCCTCAAAATTGGAGAAAAAAAAAATTGGATGAGAGAATGCCTTGTATATTGTTTAATTAATTTCCGTTAATAAAATGCAAATTGGTGAGAGAAAAGTAGAATAATTGGATTGTTTAAAAACTTAATTAATAAAATACGAATGCAATTAGAATACATAAAAATAGTATTTTTTTTCAAAATGTTTTAGAAAGAAGTATTTTTTAAGTATGGTTGAATTGGTTAGTGTAGTGCCTAATTTCCTCTTTAGAGACTATTGGACAACTCATCACTAATGATTTCCAGTCATAAGAGTGTATAGTGGGATAATCTCATTAAACGTGTGGTAGAAGATTCGGAAGATTAAAACTATGTGTTGCCCAGGTCTACATACATACATTGATATGATTGACAATTCTGGGCGGTGTCTGTATATATTAATTTTCTTTATCCATCTATTTTTATAATTCATTTAATCTATTAATTTACTTTTACAATTCATTCATTCATTCAATTTGTTAAGCTTTGCAGTTGAGATTTCAACTACAAGCATTTCAATCCAAAAATTTTCTGTTAACATCATGACCCCCAAATCCCAATCTTCCTTGTTTTTCTCTACCAATAATTTTAGAGAGATATGCATATTTGACATAAAAGAGTGATTTCTACAATTTTTTCTTCTTCTTTTGAGTAAAAAATAAATTCATTGCATTAAGGCATATCACCAATGAAATGAGCTAGAAACAAAAGTATGCAATCGGTCCACACTTTTGTGCACCCGTTGGTCAAAGCCATGCTGGTTAAATGATGTGCCACCGTGTTAGGGCAACGTGGAATATATCTACATATGTTGCAATTTAAGTTCTACAATAAAGAAAAAAATGTACCTATAAATTGTTGTCAACGTTCCTTGCTCAGCTAGAACCACTGGACTAGCGTCAACCCTTGCTTCTATGATCTTCATTCCTCGCTCCTTGAGCGGCCGCCCGACACCAAACTTGACGCCCAAATCCCAATCTCTCCCATTTTTCTCTCTTCCAATAATTTTAAATAGACATGTATATGTGACATAAAAGAGTGTAAATTTTCTATGGAGTACATAGATGGATTATGTGGTAGGATCACATTAGACACATTAGGGGGACAAAATCTCATTCCCTCAATATCTAATGAGATCATGTCCCTCAGTGTGTCTAATGAGATCCTGCTACATAATCTATTGAACACCATAAGATGTTGTCCAATGAACTTTATAGAAGAACCGTAAAAGAGTGATGTCTAGTTGGTCATCTCGTGTTCGTTATTTGTAGATCTTCAAATCCATTGGTTACATATAAACAGTCAATCAATCAATCAAATATTACCGACTAATTCATGAGATAGATACGTCTCCCTAGAGTTACTCATTTCTCTCTTCCTAGAGTTACTCATTTCTCTCATCCCTCTTCCTCTCGGTCTCCCTTGATCAACAGTGAAAAAAGGGGGAATTTTACCATTTCTTGCAGCTGGAGAGGGAAAAAGGGTAGGGGGGCCCTTTTCTCCCACTGTACGATCTGCCAAAACGTGAAATTTCTTCTGCAACTTTTCAAAAGCAAAAAAGCTCCGTTGTCGGAGTTGGCAACATTTGAATCCATTTGGCTGACGGAATTAGGGATGACAATGTGGGAGGTTTTAGTCCAAAATCGTCCGGCGAATATTTTTGCTTGTCCTGCTCGTTGACCCACCAAAAACTGGGGATAGAGATCATGTGGAGGCACTGTTTCACCCCATTTACTGACCTATTTTACTTTTTTAATTAATAATTTTTTCGTGTTTTGAAAATTTTATCATTTTTTTTCTCATTTTATAATAACTAAATTAAGCGGGTGGACCCGACCCAACTCGCAACACTAAAATGAACAATGCACCCTATCAAGCCGCAGGGTAGGATATTTTTTGCCCCATTTAGAGCATCTCTAATATAAGGGGTGGACTTCTAAAGGTCATAAGGAGAGACAGACACAAACAAAAGAAGTGAACTCTATATGTTTTCTATTTTTTTAATTTTCTTTTTTATTTTAATCTCTTTTCACTTATTTACACTAATTTTTCCTCACTTTTCCTTCCCCATGTCAACCACAAGGTCTAAAACCATACATTTATCTCCACCTTCTCAACTACTATTTATCATTATTTCACTAGTTGTATATGTCCGTGTGTTGCACGAAATAGAAAAATTAGCCAAAAAAAAGCATAGTCACTTGAAAAACAAAATAATTATAATTTTATTGCATACTACTAATTCATATACATATGTTACTAACACTAGTTGTATACTTGTGCATTGCACAGATTAGAATAATTAGCAAAAAAACATAGTAATTTGAAAAACTAAATAACATAATTTTATTGTGTACTACTCATTCATATACATATATTACTAATATACATAAATATGATCAAATTGAAACGCACAATATTTTTACTTAACACAAAACTAATTAAATTGTCATTCATAGAACAATACTATTAAGCAATAAAAATGATAATGAGAATTTTTTACAAAATTAATTTCATATTGAGTTCGGAAATTATAAGAAACCATGAAAAAAGAGAGAATACGAAATTTAAACAACTCCAAAATTTATATAGAAACTATTTAATAGGATGTGGATGATATTCATTTATCAGAATGAATTATTTTCCATATTCATATATATAATAATAAAGTATAAATTTTATATGATTTACCATTTACCCCTAAAATTAATAACCAATTTCTGTTCTAAAAAAATTAAAAGATTTTTTTATTTTTATTCTAAATCATTATCATTAAATATTATTACTATCGTATTAAATTTCACCAATATATATGTTCTCAGAGAAAAATAAATAATAAATTAGGTAACGTACTAAATATATAGCCCTAGGTTTTATAAGCTGTAGTTTATCGTATTGAATTAAAGTAAAAGTTTTGAAACTAATTTAATTTTACTTTATTATTATATCCTCAATATTACGAATAGGCACTTAATTGAAATAAAAAGTCCTAATTACCCAATACTTGAAATTTGTCTATCAAGTGTCAGAATATTGAAGAAATATTAAATCTTTGAAGATAGCGTAAAAACTAATAAAATATGTATATCAAATATTAATGGATAACAAATAATATATTATAAAGAATAAAAAAATAATAATAAAATATAAATAATATATAAGTATTATTTTTTTGAAGAGAATGAATAATTATTATTGTTAATATTATAAAATAAAAAAATAAAAGAAGCATATAAAAGTAGGATAGTGGTTTTAGCGGGAAAACTTGCATATAACCACTATCCTACTTTAATATATATATATATATATATAAGATAAGATATGCGTATATATATATAAATAGAATGAAATTGAAATGAACAATATTTTCACTTAGAACAAAACTAATTAAACTATTATTCTTTGAAAAATACTCTTAAACAATAAAAATGAAAATGAGAAACTTTTACAAAATTAATTTCATATTGAGTCTGAAAACTAAAAAACCATAGAAAAGAGAGGATACGATAGAATTTACCTTTCAGCCACATCCTTAGTAAATAGAGCGTGGATGATATTCATTTATTAGAATGAATTATTTTTCACATTCATTCTCCACCATATATTCTTGGCAAAATTATTTTTCGCATTTCCTCATCATTATTCACTAAATCTACTCTAAAAAATTTAAAATACACAATCTCATATTACAAAAAAACTCAAACGAAGCAATATTACAACAATTGATAAAGTTTATATGATTTATCATTTACCCCTAACATTAATTTTTAACCACTTTTCGTTCTAAAAAGAATTAAAATTTTTTTTATTTTTATTCTAAATCATTATTATCAATAATTATTAATATCGTCTCCCCTCAACTTAAATTTTTACTAATATATAGGTTCTAAAAAAAACAAATATTAAACTAAGTAATGTACTAAACATATAGTTCTAAGTTTTATGATGTATGATTTATCGTATTGAATTAAAGTAAAAATTTTGAAACTGATTTACTCTTACTTTATTATTATATCATCAATCTCACAAGTAGGCATAAGAATAAGTCTCAATAATTCAATACTTGGAATTTGTCTGTGATCTGTTAAAATTTTAAAGAAATGTTAAATTTTTGAAAATAGCTTAAAACCAATAAAATTTGTATATCAAACATTAATAGATAATAAATAGCATATTAAATATAGAATTAAAAAGCAAATATATAAAAATTCTTATATGTTATTAGTTTTATACTCGTGCACTGCACTCAATAGAATAATTAGCAGGCAAAAAAATGCATAGTAATTTGAAAAACTAAATAATCACAATTTTATTGCGTACTACTCACTCATATACAAATGTGACTAATATATATTATATATATAAACATAATCAAATTAAAATATATAATATTTTCACTTAGCACAAAGTTAATTAAATTGTCATTCATGAATAATACTCTTAAGTAATGAAAATGAGAATAAAGAATTTTTTAATACAAAATTAGTTTCATGTTGAGTATGAAAATCAAGAAAGTATGGAAAAGAGAGCATACGAAATTTATATAACTCCATAATTACTTTACACCCACATTTTCTTTTATGCATATTAGAGTATAGTTGATATTCATTTATCAGAATAAATTCTTTTCCACAGATTCTTAGAAAATTATTTTTTTCATTTCCTCATATATACATTCTCTAAAGAAATCACCATTTCAGTAAATCTATTCTAAAAAAATTTAAAGTATACGCCCTATATTATAAAAAACTTAAGGGAAGCAACATTATAACAAAGAATAAATTCTATATGATTTAACCCTAACATTAATTTTTAACCACTTCCGCTCTGAAAAGAATTAAGAGAATTTTTTATTTTTGTTCTAAATCATCATCATCAAATTTTTTTTGTGAAACTATCAAATATTATTACTATTATATCCACTCGGCTTAAATTTTTGTCCTAAAATTTTTTTTATTTTTGTTCTAAATAATCATCACCGTCGAATATTATTATTGTATCCCTTCAACTTAAACTTTTACCAGTATATATGTTTCTAAAAAAAATAATAAATTAAATAATAATGTACTAAACATATAGTACTAAATATATAGTCATAGATTTTATGACTTGTGGTTTATCATATTGAATTAAAGTAAAAATTTTGATACTAATTTTATTTTTTTATTATTATAACATCAACCTCACTAATCGGCGCTTAATTGAAATGAAAAGGAAGACCTAATAACCTAACACTTGAAAATTGTCTATTAACTATAAGATTTTTGAAGAAATATTAAATCTTTAAAGATATCCTAAAAACTAATTGAATAAATATAAGAAATATTAATGGATAACAAATAGCATATTATATATAAAATAAAATTGATATAAAATTGTATATAAATTTTTATCTATTCTTATAAAATAAAATAATAGAAAAATAAATTAATAGATAAGACTAGTAGATTATTACTACTATCTATCTATATATTAAAATAGCATACTCGGGCAACTCATTTTTCCCGCCTAAAATGGGTAACCTATGCAGTACCTTTTTTCTTTTTATTTTCTTTTCATTTATTTTCTTTTTACTATTAAATAATTAATTCAATTGCCTAATCTCACTCTAAAAAAATCCCGCATTCTCCGTAGTTTCTTCACTCAATTCCATTTAATTTAATATCCCCTAATCTCTGAATTTTCTAGCTCAAATTCCATTTTTAGATAACTCAATTACGCAAATTAACTGAATTTTCAGGCTCCTTCACTCCTAACTTTCAAATCCATATTCTTCCAATCCCTAATCTCTGTGTGCTATCAAAGTCTTTTGAGTGGTTCGACCAGTTGATTTTTCAGAGTCGGCTACTTGAAATTTTTGTTGAAGATTGAATTTTTGGAATTGGGTCTCATAGTTATGGAAGATTTTGGAATTTCGGGGTTAGGCATTTTACATTCAAAGAAAACCCTATCTCAAGTGCCCAGAAGAATTTAATTTGATATAATTCCTTGGAGATGATCACCTCATTTTCTAGCTAGCTGGCTCTAAACAGTTTGTTGGCTCAGCACACGGAGAAGTGAGAAGGAAGTGGCAAGTCTCAACCACAAAAGTATTTTCTGAATGTGTATTCACTTTCATTTTGTTAACGTTGATGGGGAGAAATGTTATTTTTAATACTTTTTTGAGAGAAATTAATTTTAATCTTATTTGTTATTTGAACAAAATAGCACTACTCAAAGGTTGTGTGTTAAGTCCTATGAATTGTTTGGCACATCAAAATCACAATCTCTTGATATTGTAATTATGCCTTTTGAAGTTAGTTTTACGTCTAGACTTTATGATTTTAGATTATGTGTCTTTTAACAAGTTTAAAAGGCAATTAGTCTTCATTTAATTGCCAATATGCATTTTAAGTGATAGGGAGATCAGCAAATATTCCTCCTATTTCACTGGCAGTTCAGTACCCCATAGAAGCTAGACACTATTGAGTGATCATTATCCTAGCCGTTTCTTGGAGGCTTGGCTTTTGAATTTTTCCAGATTATGTTAGCTGCAAGAGATATATTTAGAGCTGTTGCGAGTGACCAATTGGAGATATGGGCAGAAAGGACCAAATGTGAGACAATTGTAGGAGAGAGAAAATGTCAAAGACTCATTAGGTATATAACTTATTAGATTTACAATGATGTTTAAGTTGTAACTTGAAAGTATTCCTAACACAAGGCGTTGAAGTTTCCTCTGAGTAGTTCTTTCATATGCTGTAAAATGGGGAAAAGAACAAGAATTCAATATTGTCCTCTCGCCACTTCTAGATTATATCCATCTTTACATTTCACATTTGACATTACATTTCATGTTGTTTTTTGTAAACATGTTAGTGGAATCCAACATTTTAGATCACGGGAAAAGAGTAACTCGAGAGAAGGGCTAAATTTTTTTATATATTCTCTGAAGTTATCTGTGGTATTTTCTTTTCTTTTTTTTTCTTTTTTCTTTTCTTTTTTTTGATAGCTTTATATTCTTTGAAATTATCTATAAAAGCCTCTTTGTCAGAAACATGGATGAATGCTACAAATTATCTGTGACACAGTTAAAATGCGTTGATTGATATTTTAAGCACTAACAAGGGGCAATTTTGCCTTATTCATAATGACAGCATTTAACTTAATTTGACAATGAACCTATTAAGAAGTTGAAGTGTGATATCATTTGCATTGACAAGTGTGGATTCAATCACCAGAAAAAAGAAAACAAAAAAAAGAGAGAACTAGAAAAGGGTAACAGAATGTTTAGTTGGTGTAGATAGTATAGTTCCATTTTGTCACTCGATGATGCATATGTCTAAATTTTGATTCAGATGGCTCTCAGAGAGGTCAAGAATGGAAAATATAATTGTGGATGGAATTTTCCTCGTGCCTAGCCCTATTAATGTAATATTAATTTGTATAGTCCAAAGTTAATAGAAATACTTGTATCTCTAATTCTCTCTCTCTTTTTTATATTCTACTTTTCATGAATAATTATTGGTGGTAGTATTAATGGTTACAAGCTGGATTGCCTTTGTTTAACAAATAGGTCATGT
>CAVNYN010201965.1:0-53887 GCA_963692815.1 Nyctanthes arbor-tristis
GCTCTTCCGATCTGCACTAGATATTCACCATGGGAACCGGCTTCCTCCTGTCAACCACCTATGGAGTTTGGTATGCCCGCTGAAAGTACCGCCAAAAGTAAAAACTTTTCTCTGGAGGGCTGCCTCTGAAGTCCTTCCTACTCTAGGCCAACTTTGTGGGAAGAGAGTGAACATTGAGAGTCAGTGCCCTATTTGCTGTTTGGGGCATGAAAATGTCTTGCATTGTCTGGTGGACTGCGTTTTTTCTCGTAAAGTATGGAGGGCATCTGGTTTTGATCCTCGGCATTTTACTGCCCCGTCTTTCAAGGAATGCTTATTGCTTTCTCTTGGTGTTGCTGATCAAGCAGATAGAGAACGGATCGTTATGACCTGTTGGGCTCTTTGGCATAATAGGAACGAAGTCGTATGGAATGGAAGTTCATTATTGCCTCCTAAAGTGGTCTCGTTAGCCACCTTAGTCCATTTCCAGTGGCGCTACACATGTACCTCTCAACCTCACCATCGAGTTGCATCAATGCCATTAGCTACACGGTGGAGTCGACCCATTGCGGGGTACCTCAAGATGAATGTGGACGCGGCTTCTTTTCCTAATCAAAACATGGTTGGTATTAGGCTGGTTTTGCGTGATGCTGGTGGATCCTTTCTGGGTGCTAAGGTAATTAAGATAAGCAGTCTATTTGATGCCAAGCTGGCTAAGTTGTTAGGTCTCCGAGAAGCTCTAGTGTGGGTAAAGGCGAGAAGTTTACAAGGGGTTGTTGTAGAGATGGATGCAATGAATGTCTTTGAAGCTCTTTGCTCTCCACTAGCTGACTTGTCTCCACTTGGCTTGATCTTAGAGGATTGTAAATTGGTCATCTAGAACTCGAGGGTTTAAAGTTCGCTTGCGTTAGACGGTCTGCGAACCAGGTTGCTTATACACTTGTTCGAGCGGCTGGTTCTATGTCAGGCTTTAGTTTGACTTTTGATTTGCCTACTACTATTATTGATGATGTACTTCATTTTGACTCTATTAATGAATAAATTTTTCCTTTTAAAAAAAAAAAAAAAATAATAATAATAATAATAATAAGTAGGTGGATCACAAGTTTAAAAAGCCATATTCTATGGAACACGATTCCATACTCATTAACCACGTCTTGTCTCTCCCGTTTAGCTTGCAAGTTCCAAAAGCTATTAACACGATTTGTGGGACGTTGGTTAAGTCTGTGATACCTTAAATAATCATACTCGATGTCACAACTCACAGTCTCACAACCTCTCCATGACCACAAATTGTAGGACACAATCATCTAAAATCAACATAAACATGTGTATCAATCACAAAAAAGTACTTTATCAACATCTCATCACAATTCATTTTTTTCAACACGAACTTTCTTAAAAGCTAGCTATGAAAAGTGAAATGCACTTAATGGTACCATTTAAAATTGAGCATTTATTTCTCTTGAGTCTCTTTTTATTACTAACCAGAAAGGAAAAAATAGTCTAATAGTACCATTCGGACACTACATATGTTCAGAGTTCGGTGATCTGAATTTTATCGAGGACTAAACACACTAAGTAAACTTAGACTAGTGTTAATCTTTTATATGGGGTGGTTCGGCTAAGCTAAACTTAGCACAAGTAAGAGGTTTACCAAAGAGCACTCAAATGTAGTGAGATAAAACCCCGTAATTGGCTATTCCAAGATGTCGGGAAAAGTTAGAAACTTGAATGTAGTATAGCAAAAGCTTATCTTTTTTCAATTTTCTTAACAATTTTCGTTTTTTAATTTTAAAATATCCGTTTTTAAAAAATAAATTAAAAAGGATTTTTGTATTTCAAGAACCTAGAACTGAAATGGTAAAGAAAACATGCTAGTTTTGAGTGCTGAGCAAAACCAACAGCAACAAATTCATTCAGTTTTCCTTGAAAAAAGATCTATGCCATCATCACAGTAACAATATTTTTATACCTATGCATTTCCAACGTTTATCCGCCGCATCCATCAACCTTAAAATAAATAAATAAATAAAGGGTAAAATGAGAACCTGAAAAATTTTTCTGAATAAGATATCAAACAAATGTGATAAATCTAATGCTTGGTGATCTATTAAATCAATTAGACACAAGTTTTTCAGGCTGTCTTTGGCTTCGGTTCAATGCGCTTTGCTCTTGAATAAAGGAAAACTCCTGCAAGGGCTATTCCAGTACCTGAACCAAAGGAATGAAACGTAGACTACTTTGGAAGATTCATGCCATTCAATCCTCTGATGAAAATATAAATATAGTTGTAAGTTTTGAATACTAAATTTGGTATGTATATTCATTTCTTCATAATAACTTAAGCTTTTAGACGAGATAGTTTAACAATTAATATCTGAATAGTTTTTACCCAAGCTTGTACTTTAGAGGTTGCTATTTCACTTTTTATTACCCAGGATTACATTACACAAGAAAAGCTACAGAGTTTTTACCTGCTGATATGCATGGGAGCAGAGAGCAGCAATGGAGACCTAATGTAAATCTCCCTAATGGAAAGAAAAAATCAAATCCTCTTTCTGTAGTAAGTTTTTAACGACAATGAATAAGTTACTAACAGTTTTAGTAAGGATAAAGTTATAAGTATTTTTATAACAAAGGATTGAAACTGAGAAGAAGAATTTGCGAGCCTAGGCCAACAGAAAAAAGGTAGGCATCTTTCTAGTAATGCGTTTCAGTTTCCAGTTTCGATAAATTAGTCTTCTTGAACTTGAGATAAGCATGGAAGGAGTTCTCGTTACCCTGACTTGGACCTGCCATTGAATGATTCAAATGCCATTTTAGCAAAAGATAATAACAAGTTCCATAACCCTGAGATTTATACATTAAATTAAGTCCAGAAGAAATTAAAAAACAGACCTGTAAAGGGTAGAGCGGACATTTTCAATGTCATTCGTCACTTGAAAGGTACTCATCTGTTCATACTACTCTTAGAACTTGAACGTCATCATTTCCATAGCTCTCTTGCATCTCTTGTATTTCCTTTGCTGAAGTTACTAGTGAAGGCTTACAGTAATGCAAGTCAATGGATCGAAGAGTGTCAATTTCTCCAATACCACTAGGGATCTCCTCGAGATGTTTACAGGATTTAATGACCAGGCGTTGAAGTTTCGGGAAGTGGCTTCTTTCAGCTCCCCACTGTTTCAGATCAATGAACTCAAGTAGCAGAAATTGTAGTTCAAGAAATTCCCCCTCATTTGGTACCCACACTGAGCCTACAAAAGAGTTACTTTTCAGTTTGAGCGCTCGGAGCTGGGGCAACAAACCAACAATCGTCATATCTTCCCAAGGAAGAAAGCCATTAATAAAAGTCAACTTTTTGAGACTTGTGGGGAAGTTGATATTCTTCAAGAAAGAAGATGTTCTCCACTCAAAGAAACATTTCAATGCTTCAAGTTTGTGTAGGAGGACAAGATTGTCTAGGCAATAATCTTTCCAGTCTAATGGCTCACTACCATAATAGATGCCCAGTTTCTTTAGATTCCGGATTCTCTTGAGGACCTCCACTGTACATCTGAAATTCTTGATTAAGCCGAGCGTTTGTAGATTCTCTAGAACAATAACAGAGTTTTCCCCTACAACTTCTGCACTAGGAGGATTGGGAAGATATACAATATCATCCAACTGAACATGTCTTAGTTGCTGCATCTTCCATATTTCAGGTGAAAGATCAAATAAACCGGAGAAAATACTTCTAAATTGATGAAGAAGTAAAGCCTGCAGATTCCGCATTTTGTATAGAGACGGTGGAAAACTCTGACCATGAAACTTGCCAGTGAAGTACCACAAGTCAGCCAGTTTCAGTAGGTCGTTTCGACCAGCTGAGACATTATGCAATATTCTTGGTCCAAGATTTGAAACATCTGATGGAATATCACCCAGATGAAAAAAGTGTAAGATGGATCTTCGTAGGGATGAAGTTGATCGAAATTTGGCTCTTGAAAGATTTTCTGATTTTGGATGAGTGATTATAAGGTTCATAGTATAATCAGGTCTCAAATTATTTACATGAAAATCCATTGCCTTTTTTGCTTCTGTCACGCACAAATCCCGTAGAAGATCATGAAGTTTACATGTTTTTATCTTTCCTATGCAGCTTTTCTCAGAAACCATAACAAGATTTCTGTCAATGAGATCCAACACATATCCCTCTACTACATCTTCCAATGTTTTAAAACTCACTGGTTTTATGAACCCTTCGGCAATCCATAACTTTACAAGTGTGGGGACATCAATATTATAATCTTCAGGAAAAACTCCCATATATAGAAAACATCATTTTATACGATGAGGCAAATTATTATAGCTTAAAGACAGAATCTTAGAATACCGCTCATCATTTGAGGTCATTAGTGCACTAAGATTATCTGCAACAGTTGTCCAGTGATGCTGTGTCCTAGGAAGCTTTGAGAGGAGGCCTCCAATCACAACGATTGCAAGAGGGAGTCCTTTACAATGTTCTACTATTTTCATCCCGATCTCCTTTAGCTCAGGAGGGCAACACTCTACTCCAAAAGCCTTCTCACAAAATAATTCCCAACTGTCATTATCATTTAGTAAATGCATTTGATGAAGAGGAAAACAAGACTTAGCAGAAATAGCTACACTCTCTTGCCTAGTGGTCAACAAAATTCGACTTCCTTTGTTATCATTTGGAAACAAACGTTCCACTCTTGCTTCTTCCCAAAACTTGGCATCCCAAACGTCATCCATGACAATAAAATACCTCCAACCTTTTAGACTCTTATATAAAAGTTCCAGTAATTTTTCAATACTCATATCACGAGATTTGATTAATTTGGTTATTTGTGCAATCTAGAAAGCTTATTAAAATTTCTTGCACATTATAATCTTGAGATACAGTCACCCAAGCACAAATGTCAAAATAATATACAATTGATGCATCATCATAAATTTTTTGGGCAACCGAAGTCTTACCAATTCCTCCCATCCCCACAAGGGCAATAGTTTGAGGATCTGGTGATCCGTACAGCAGCCGACTCTTTATGTCCAACAGGTCATCATCAAAACCCACAAAAGTACTCTTGCCACTGGGAGCAGTTCTTGATGATCCAACAGGTATAGAAGAAAATTGCTGATGCTGCCGCTTCTGATCTTGAACTTCACTTTTGCCCTCAAACTTCTCCATCCTCTTCTTTATGTAATCAAGTTCGTCCACCACCTTCTCCAATTTGACGGAGAAGGTTGTTAATCTCTTACCCATTTGACTGCAGATTCTCCACGAAATCGATCTGCAATGTGGGACTCGATGATGTCTTCAGCTTTATATGCTGCATCTATGATTTGAGTCATTTGACTCTCCAAGAACTCCATTATCTGGATGCTTTTCTGCGAAGAATTATCAAGAAAATCTTGAAAGAAACTAACCTTTTCGAGAAGGGACGCAATTTGTTGTTTCTCTTCAAAATTCAAATATTCAAAATCAAAATTCAGAGTCTGCTGTAGAAGGTGAGCATGTGAACAAAGAACAGCATAAGCCATTTCAGATGTACTGGCTACTAGGACAGAAAATGTAAGCAATGACAGAGTTTGATGTTGAAATCAAGGTTGATGTCAACTGATGGTTTCTCCGCCTAATCTTTATTGATTGAAAAAACAGGCTGAGCTGCAAGATAATACTGTATATAATAATAACTTTTGATTGTCCTTTTTTATCCCTGAAAGTTCTTTGAAAACCTAATTTACCCTTCACTATTTTGATTTCCCCATTGGCCTAATTTTAGGGTTGTTATATTGACACTATGGTTTTTGATAACCACTCTACATTTTTACTTGCATCACCTTTCCTTAACTTTTACTATTTATTGATTTATGTCCCTAACATTTTTAATCAAATTTTATTCTTGACCAACTATTGATTCACATACCTTGTAAAAGATTAAGGTAAGGTTTCTATACATCCAAAAGCTTCACTGAGAAAGTCATTGAATATTTTAAATAAATAAAAAAATGAAAAATGGTCAAGGGCAATGTTATATATATATATATATATATATATATTCTGCATTTTGAATGTATGATGGATGACCCCCAAAAAGAGAAAAAAAAAATGGATGAAAATTATTGTTTGATGTTAGGAGTATTAATGACCGAATGTTGTGGAAAAGATGAGATAAAAATTATACAGATATAAGTGTAACATCATATAAAGTTCATGTGTAACACCATATAAAGCTAATGGACTAATTATGTAAATAAAAGTGGTGAGTTTATTAAAAAAAAATATGGTGTCAATATATTTACCCCTAACGTTTAATTAATTTTTTTATTTATTATTACTAACATTCATAATCAATCCATTAATCCGTCAAAAAAAAATCAATCCATTAATTACTTTTATAAAAAAAAAATTTAATGCTTGGCTTTTTAATTTCCAAGTCCTCCTCTTTTCTTCATTTCCCCTTTTTCGTTTTTCTTTTTTTCTTTACTTTCACCAAGTTTGGGGATTTAATTGTTTATTAAAAATGACTTTAACCTAGCTAATACATTACCTATTACAATTTTACAAGTCAATTATCTCAAATGCCATTAAACTTTTTAAAAGTCATTTCATATGCCACTATACTTTAAAATTTACTTCAAATGCCATTGAATTTTTTGAAAAGTTGTCTCCAACGGCATTATACTTTAAAACTTACTTCACTTGTTATCAAACTTATAAGAAATTTAACACGTCAGCCACTCAATAGTACTCAAATTAAAAAAATAATAATTCAAATATGAAGAAACTGATTTTACTATGTAACAGTTTCAATTATTAATAAATGATACAATTAAATGATATGTTTCCAATGAAAAAAAAGCCGATTTAGACAAGTTCAATAACAAACCAAGTAATATTTTGGTAAGCTCAATGGTAAGCGAGATACTTTTAAAGTACAGTGGCGAGTGAGATAACGTTTGAAAAGTGTAGTGGCGTTTAAGGTAAGTTTTAAATTATAGTGGCATATGAGATCACTTTTGAAATGTTCAATGGCATTTGAAATAATTAACTCATAATTTACAAGTTACATCTTCTACACATGCTACAATTTTAATTAATGTTTAAATACACATATACATACATACATACATATTATGTCAATTACTTTGAAAATGATAGAATCTAAAAAAAGATAATGGCATGTTACCTCAAATTAATTTTGTTATTCGACATACTTGATGTTTCTCCATTTAACTATCATTTGATTTATCAATTACCGTAGAGGTTGCTTACCATCACATATGTATCACTATTCTCTTTGAAAATGGTATAGGTTACTCGCCGCCGTACCTGTATCACTCTTCTCTTGGTATTGGTATTAGTTATCCTTAATTAAGTGCAAAACAATATTATTATTTTCATCAAGACCTATGTTGTCTAATGACATCTTAGTTAGCTCATAGACCCTTGATCAAGGGCTCGTTTCCTTCTCTTACAATCCCTTTATAATATAAAAAAAAATAATAATTTTATTTTAAATGAGCATATATATAATCCATCAATAAACATATTTACCACTCGTCACCACAAAAGATTTGTTTATTGAAGAGATACTGATTTCCCACCGGATTACATGGGTACTCCATAAACTTGACCAAGACGCTCTTCCGATCTCTTTTTTGTTCCAGTTTAAGCATCCGATCCAAATCCTCATGCCTTAATTTAAGACGTGTTGTGTCGTTCATGACTAAATTAACAAATTGAGTAAGCATATGATCCAAATCCACAGCGGGACTCGATGTCTGGTACTTGATCAAATTCACAATTTACAGTCCGCTCAAGAACGTGATTAAGGAAAAGAAGAGCATGGCATAAGCCATATCGTGTACCCTATGCACATTTTGTGATGCTAATCAACTGAATCTATCAGTCAAAAACAAAATAGCAGGATCTAAAACATAAATCCTACAAGAATTTCTTAGATATGCGACTTTCAAGCTGTCTTTGGCTTTGATTCAATGCGCTTTGCTCGTGAATACTTCCGATCTCCTGCAAGGGCTATCCCAGTACCTGCACCAGAGGAGAAAAAGAAAATGATGGTTATAGATTGTCTTATTTCATCTCAACTTACAAGAGCAGAACAAAAAGATAGGTATGAACAGCTATACCAAGAGTGTTAACAGGTGAAACTGGTGTTCGGAAGAAGAGAACCGAGCTGACAATCACAACCACCCGCTTCACACAGTTACCTACGGAATGAGTAATAGGAGATACGCGCTGCAATATCATGTACGCTATCTGCTGATATGCGTGGAAACACAGAGCAGCAATGAGGGACCTAATCAAAATCTCCCTCACATTCAAACCCTGGAAAGAAACAATCAAATTCTTAAGTGCATACTTATAAGTAAAGACTGAGAATAAGTTACTCACTGTTGCATTAAGGTTAAAGTCATATATATAAAAGTAAACTTTGAACTGCTCTTGAGATTTACTTACCGCACTTTGAAGGAATGAAGGAGTAAACTTGATTCCTTCGATGAAGATAGCAGCCGGAGTGAGCAAGATGAACGACACAATTGTAATCAATGAGAAAAGTGTAATGTTGTCCATAGAATCCTGTTAGATAACACAAACAAAAGCTGATGCACCGATTCAGCAAAGAAGGGAATATAAGCTCATAGTTTTCTCTTTAAGTTCTTTCTAAACAAACATCAGAACAGAACCACATTATTGCTGACACTGTGTTCTCCTGAAGCTTGCAATAGGATTAAAATGACGAGGTATCCAAAAAATCTGAAGAAATAGCTCAGCATTCTGATAAATGTGGAAGTCCTGTGAATTTGGAAAATCAAAAGTTGGTTCGAAGAATACCTCTTTGTTACCCATAAGCTTCTTGCTAAGGACATTGCGAGATTGATTTGTCAGATTTGAGGCCATTGCACTCCAAAACCCAGCCCTTAAAACACACAACACGAGTTTCAGGTGTAAGAACATGTTCGACCATACTTAAAATCTACTTTTATTGAATAGGGTTGATTTCTAAGCACAAACATTCTCAAGTTAAGTAAATTAGCAACTTCAAAAATCATGTTATGTAAATTAAAAATAAAGTTTCGCTTTTAGGCCTCGTTAATCTCAAATAAACTGAAGAGAAGGTAATACCAATTGAAAGACACCTCAGTCATCGATGCCAAAACCACTCCACCAACAATTGGCACAAGAGAAGAAACTATCCACATTGTAGGAAACTGATCAACAAGGAAACACAAGTTAGAAACATTTAGACACACCATGAAGAAAACTTGAACTTGTGGGTAACGTAAAGCCAAATGGACCTCAAACCTCTCCAAGAAACATAGCAGAGAGGATGACCGAGAAGAATGGCTCCGTAGCTTTGATTGTATGAGTGAATGAAACAGAAACTTTTCCAAGACTCATGTTGGTGAAAAGGTGGCCTAGGGTGTGCATCACTGCCAAAGGAACAATTGTAGCAAGCTGTCAATGAACGAATTTAAGTAAAAGTGAGTTTGTTAGTTAAAAAGAATGTAATTTCAAAGAATCTTGTTTAGCAGAATAAGTATCGAATTTTGATAGAATTCCTTCAGGGTCTGGATATACCTGTCCTTTACTGATTTTCGGCCGCTTGCAAATGTTGAATATCCACATGAAAATAACGACCAAAGTCCCAACAGCCAATTGAACAAAAGTGATCGTTAACGGGTAGGGATAAACGTCAAGAACCTGTTAAAATTATCATCATAATTCATATCTCAATGCTCCAGAGAGTTGATGAAATACTTATAGCAAGCATATTTCTGAAGACTGGCAACAAGTGTCACTTCACCACTCATTTGCATTTATAACAGTAAAAAGCATGACAAAGGGCAAAATAGTATATTTGACCTCATCTTGCCACTTAACTCTTAAGTGTACTGAGTTACAAATGGGTATAAGGGCTCATTTATTGTTTAGTTAGATCTGTACACTTGTCTTATTTCTATTTGCATGGAGCGAGAGTCTTTGTTACTCCTCGAGTATTGGAAGTTTTGTGGTCTTTTTAGATCGTTTCAGTTTTCAGAAACATTCGGACTTGCTCAATTTCCTATTTTTAGAAATGCATTTCTACAAACATGGAAAAGTTTTAAGAGTGAAACTCAAAACAGACATTTTTAGTATAAAGAAACATTCTTTTGATCTTTTCCTAAATATATTCAGAACACAAAACTGAAAATAATTCAAATAACTCAAAATAAATAAATATCTAAATAAATACAAACATGCATAAACAGATGTGAAGAAAAACACAAAAATATTCTGGCCGGAAATCAGACAGAAAATAATGACCTGCTTGTCGTAGATATTGAAGTAGACATTAAACAGGTACCAAAGCCCGAAAAGCGCTCCGAGCACCAAAGTATCCACAACACCACTCGATTTCGGGCTCTCACCAGCACCGGCGCTCTCAGAAACCGAGACGGCCCGAACAGAAACTCCTGCTGAATCGGGCTCCGGAACACTAGGAGTCGGGCCTGAAACCCACCCACTTTTTCGCGGCAAACAATTAACTGGGTTCAAACGGCCTCTTAAAACAGAGGAGTACAAGAACGAATCATTAGCAAAACAGAGTGTCTTTGATGGGGAGCGATTGAATCTGTAAAGAAAGGCAGATTTTGTGGGCTTTTGGTTTTTGCAGTAGACAGAAATCGACGGGAGAAATGTAGCCGGCATTTTGAAAGGCGGCGCCGCCGTGAAGGAGCAGAGTTACGAGGCTGCCGGCGGTTATGAATTTTGCTTCGGCAAAAAGTTTGGCTATATATAGGAAGAATCACAGACAGGGAAGGATATATACACAAAGTATATACATATATGTGTATATACTCAGAAATAGAGCAGAGAGGGGCGGGGAGGGTGGGGGACCGGTGGGCATGGGGGTGTGACCGTGTGAGGGAGAGGAAGAGCGAGAGGGAGATGGTGGCTTCTTTTAGGAGTGTAATTTGTCTTTGTATTATGTCTAGGTTCAGGATGGGTGGATTTATGGAGATTTAAAAATAGAAAGGAGGCCACTATTATAATTTTGTCATATTCTTTCCAATATTTAGATGACCGAACTAATTTTGGTTTTTTCTTACACGTCAACATGGATACCACTTGGTATGTGCGAAATGCTATTTGAACATGTAATATACCTAGTTTGAAAAAGATGATCTTAAATTCATTTAATAGTATTAAAAACATAAATTTTAATATTAATTTTTTATAAATTTTAAAATTATTTTTATATTATACTATTTTATTTATTAATTATTTCACTTTAATAATTCTATTTTTTTATAACTATATATATTAAATAGGGGCATATATGAGAAATAATACTTCAACTACTTTTTAAAAAGGAAACTTGACCATATTTTAAGAGTGACGAAAAAAGAAAACTAAACTATCATTTTAAAAAGGAAACTGTATCATATTTTAAGATGGACGAAAAAAAACTAAACTATCGTTTTAGGACGGAAGTAGTATATATTATCTATATCGAGTAATTTCAAAGAGATATAAAAGATGATATATTAACAAGTGACATTCTCAAATTACACAACTTCATTGGATCACGTAGCTACTTTTTCATCATCTAATACATGTGTGTAATGTCACACTTATTCCATTTTTATGTCTCCCTAAAATTTTTGATATATATATATATATATATACTTTGTGTGTGTATATATATATATATATTACAAGTGGCAAGAATATGTGAATTATGGTGATGTATGTGCATCCCAAAAAAAAAAAAAAAAGGTGAAGCATGTGCAAGAATTTACTTATTAATTAATATTGTGTGTCCCATTTGTAAATTAAATTAATTAAGTGGTATTAACTAAACTATACTTGTAACATTTCTCATCTCAACATTCGTCGTCGTCGTCTCCAAGGTCGATTTGAGAATCAAATCATTTTTTTCCTAATTATCCTTTTTTTTCTAATTATCTAATTGAAAGTTGAAACCTTCTTGCTGAAGTATATGAAAGGGTAATTACTGCAAAGGTTCTCAACATTTGTATTCATTTGCACTTTCACCCTGAAATTTTAAATCTAGGCGAACATGTCTCCAACATTTTCATTCACTTGTGCTTACGTTCACTTTGCTTTTATACAAAGTGTATGTACTATATATATATACACACACACAAATTACACGTGACAAGAATATGTGAATTTAGGTGATGTGTACAAGAATATACCTATTAATTATTCTCGTGTGTCCATTTTACAAATTAAATTGAATCGTATAACTAATGATACTTGTTACATTTCTCATGTCAACATTCTTCATCTTATTCTCCATAGTCGATTTGTGATTTTGATCTCTCGCCATGCCATCAGACTCTCACGAGAGAGCTGGAGTTATTGATTTGAGAATCAAATTATTTTTTTAATTATCTAAACATAATTGAAACCTTCTTGCTGAAGTATATAAAAGGGTAATTACAGCAAATGTTCTCAACCTTTACATTCATTTGTACTTTCATTCTGAAATTTTAAATCTAGACAAACATGTCCCCTAACGTTTACATTCACTTGTGCTTTCATCGATAATCATATATTTAATTATTTAAACATTAGAGTCTATTTGACAACTATTTAAATGAAATGCTATTATAATAATTGAAATTAAATTTTAAATCTAAATCATATGAGAATACAGAAACATGACATATTTATATAGAAAAATAACACATGTATATAATAATAAATTTTCAAATTAAAATTTCATTTGATTGTTTTGTTATTATACATATCTTACCTTTCTATAACCTTAGGTGACGTAAATTTCAAATTTAATTTCGTTTATAACAAGATTTCGTCAAATAATTGTCAAATAGACCTTAATATCTCCGTCTCACAAAGACATTTTAACAGTTATTTTCACATAAATTAAGAAATTATAATTAATATAGTTAAAACATTAAATTTTATTTGTATTTTTCCACATATACCCTTTATATATCTCATTAATTGTTTGAAAATATTTTTAATGTATAAATAATTCATGTAGAGTAATAACAAATATATTAATTAGTGGTATATATTGAAATAAAAAATTAAACACATGCTTAATATGATAATTAAATTATCTTTTTGAGACGTACAAAAATAGTACTATACATGATTGTCTTTGTAGAATGGATTTGGATGAAAGTGCAAATAAATGGATAGATTGGAGACTTGTTTGTCTAAATTTTGAGGTTGGAGACGAAAGTTCAAATAAATGCAAAAGTTGAAGGACCTTTGCTTCAAATTACCCTGTATAAAATCAGGCAAACGAAAACGGACAATCAACTTTTTATTTTATTTTTTTAAATAGGGAAGGAACAATCAACTTTTAGTACTTGAAGATGACAAAGATTTTAAAATAGTATTTTTGACGAAAAATAAATTCAAAAAGAAAATGACAAAGCAGTGCACCTTGGTGATCAAAAAGAAATTAGTTCGAGATCTCGTTATTTCAATTTTTGTTTTTATTACTTAACAGACAGATTTATGTAGCAATAAAGAAGACACATGTAATAATAAGAAAATATAGTTTTTATTTTCAAACAACGAAACCCCATAATAATGTCCGATCCATTGACGGGAATTTTTCACACACCATTTTCCAACTTCGAAACATTTTCAGAAGAATTGTACAGCGATGAGTTTGTCCCTTTGGTCCCAATAATTAATTTCCCTTTGGTCGCATTAGTTTTCAAAATTAACATATTGAGTCAAATTTGGACAACTATCCCTTGAGCACATCACAAAGGAAATATCTTGGAGAGCTCCCAACTTAAAAGTCACTTTTAGTAGCCAAATCTGTTTTACAAGAAATCATATATGACTCTATTAAAGAGCTCGACTACTAATGAAAAATAAGAATATGCATGAAAATGCATGTGGCTTCGATGTGAAATTTCATCAATTAGACTACAAGTAACTGGGAATGCCTAAATTAATAAAATCCATCAATTAGAAAAATCCATTAAACCTCGAGCAATTGAGAAATAGTAGGCTACTGAAATTCAGGCACAAAGGTATCTGAATTTTTATAATACTATCTCCGTCTCGATTATAATTTATCTAAAAAATGTATGTGGCTTTTTTTCTTTTGAAAATAACGAGCCAACACGATAATATCCTACCCGTTTGATGAGATTTTTTCACTCACCATTTTCCAACTCCGAAACATTTTCTAAAGAATTGTACAGCGATGAGTTTGTCCCTTTGGTCCCATTAATTTTCAACATACCATATTGAGTCTAATTTGGACAACTATCACTTGGGCAGATCACAAAGGAAATTTCTTGTAACGTCACTTTTAGTAGCCAAGGCTGTTTTATAGCCATATATGGTTTCATTAAGGAACGACTATCATGAAAAACAATCTCATGCATGTGGGCTATGGCTTCAATGTTAATTTATATATAGTCAAATCGGGCTCCACCTGTATGGAGCTCAAGAACCAATATTCTCGGGCTCCATATAAGAGATTTAGCTCTATAGAAATCAGTAGAATGCTTAAATTAATAAAATTCACCATCATAAATTAGAAAAATCCATTAAAGCTCGAGCAATTGAGAAATATTAGGCGATTAAAATTCACGCACAAATTTATCTGAATTTTTATAACAATAATATGGTAAATTAAAAATCAATTTTTTTTTTTTTTTAAGCAACGTAAAAATTCAGGTTGAAGAGCTCATTTTTGTGGATCATTGGTCAAAACAAACAAGGACAATTTCAAATTTTTTGATAAACCATGAAACAGGAATAGTATATAGTCTATGGAATTAAGTGTCTTCCATTCAGTGTATATTCCCATTAATCAATCTTAAATGATCAGGACATAAATTTATGATCTACCAGACAAAGCAAAAGATACACAGAATGGCCATTACACAAGTTAAATTCAAGATTTCTCTTTCCAAAGTTTTTCATTAACATCATGCATTCATCAACAGACATTGAATGAAGACTGCAAGTGTTCAGATATGGTATTCATGACATGTATACTTGAACACTTGCAGCCTTCACTACCTGGCAAACGGGGCAAACAGCAATGAGCACTTCACAATCTATACACAGACACAAATGTCTACAAGGAAACAACAAGACAGACACTTCTTTAACCTTACAGCATCTGCATTTCAGCCAGTGATTTGTCTGAACTTGATTTCCAGAGCCACTGATAAGTTCCCGATGGTTGGTGCACGAAATGGCATCATCTACTTCGCTCTCCCCAGAGCCTTCCCGAGCTCGGGATGTGCCTTGTGCCATGAGTTGTTGGATATTGCTTTTCAGGACGTTGGCGACTGATTCGTTGTATTTTGCTCTGTAGTGCCATGTCTGAGCATCCTTGGCAACCTGCTTTATTTTGTCCCCCAACTCCCTGTTCTTTCTGTTCATGTTCTCGATTTCAAGCTCCTTCTCGTTTAATCTCCTGTTGAATTGTTTTTCTAGGGTGTTCAGCAGAGAAACTGTGTGCCTCCGACTTAACTCCATAACACCCTTACAGATGTTCTCTTGCTGTTTAAAAAAACAATGTTAGAAGTAGCAAGCAGAAAAATCTTAAATTAAAAGATATCTATACTCAACATAGATAATGCATACATGGCATAAAAGCAGGCATTGTATGTTTGGAATAGAGGATTGGGTAGCATTTGACAATGTAAAGAAGAAAGATAAGCTAGAAACGTTGTTTGTCGCACTATCAACTCCAGTGTACTGATGCATACCAAACACGCAAGGAATAGAGATCATATTAATTGTTTATGAAGCAATGTGCAACCATGTGTGTTCTTCAGGAAGGCTTGTTTGATTCTCATTTTAATTTTGCAAATTTATAATCTTCTCCTATGACTCCTCACTGAATTTCATGACAACTCAATTTCAACTACAGGTTTTCATGGACGCGCATTTGGATATGTATCGCTAGAACCATACCTGAAACATTATGTACTGATCAAATTCTGTTGTCCATTGATCTGTCTCCATTTTAACACTATTATTATTGAGAGAAACACCTGGTATGGCATTTTTCATGTTTTCACCAGCAGAAGCAACAGAGGAAATGTGTTCTTTCTCATAATCACATCCAACCCAAGTTGAAACAGGAATAGGATTCAAAAGGGTACCAACATGGTTCATGTCATCGGGACAAAAATTGTTGTTCAAGGATAGGTGAACTTTTGGCTGTCTAGATTCCCCTTCCTTAACTCTTCTTACTGGGGGATTTCCCATTAGTGCTTCTTCATTATCAATACATTTTGTAGCATTGTCCCCAAAATCATTTGGAACTGCCATCGGATACCCAAAGATCAGAAACATGTTAGATAGATGGACCATAGATGCAACAAGCTACTCTTAGCAAAACTACAAAATTTGACGAATAACTGCAAAAATTCAGGTTAAGGTAAATTCACAGCTTGCAATCACATGTAGTCCTTTATTAAATAGATCAATATCGAAGGACTCTAGTAATTTTTCGCTGTGTTCCCTATTGTTACTTTTGTGCAGCAGAAAGAAATAAGCAAATTAATATTGAATTCTATTAAGTATAACATGCACATAAAAGCAATATAAGGATCATGGTTCCGTAATTGTAATAATATCCAATGAAAACATAGAAACTGAGTCCATCCTCTCAACGAAGGTGCAAGGGAACTGAAAAAAAGATGGGAACGATACAGGGGTAGATTAATAGTGTGTGGAGGTCAGGTAAAACAAGATAGATTAGCAGCTCACAGCCTCACACCTACTAGCTGCCAAGATGCATGGACAGCCTTCAAGTTGAATGCTGAAAAAATTAGGAGAAATCCTCTGTGAAAGGCATGCCATGATATGAACCTTTCAAAGAATAGAATCTTAAGACAAACTTTTGGACATCGGCCAGGAAATTTTCAACCAATTTGGAAGCCGTATGCCAACTTATGTCTTTGCTTAAGATGCAAGAGGAACAAATTTTTCATGTGATATATTAAAGAAAATCAGGTATATAACAATCCATTAGCAGTTGGAATGATAAAAGCAACCAAACACTTCCCAAATACAACCAGAAACCTAATATTTATTAGTTTTGTAACTCATCTTAGATCCTAAAAATACTTATTTGATCCCAAGGCATGAAGAGAATTTTGCAACGATAATTTTTTGCTGACAAATCTTTGGACATTGAAGAAAGTTATGCATTTAATTTTGTCCAAGTATACTGGATTCTCAAGCAATCTAAATGATAACAAGAAACCAAAGCCAACTAAGAGTAAAAGTTCTTCATGAAGAGAGGGAACCATAGAGTTAAGATAGTACCAGCAGACACACATGAATCGTAGTACATATAGAATATAATCCACAGCATAGTTATTAAGACCACTGGCGGAGCTAAGAGGGGGACATGCCGGGCCCCGGCCCCCCCTAAATTGGAAAATTTTCTTGTTTACTTTGTTTAAAAAAAAAAATTACATATAAAGGTAATTTAGCCGTACGTAATATACGGCTCACCCTTCCGGCCCAGTCCTCTAATAGCTCCTGGCTCCGCCATTGATTAAGACTAACCTAACGGAAGCCGTAGACAACACTTCCGTTAGACAAAGTCAAATGATAGGAGAAACTGACAAATTAAACTATTACTACAAATGTAACAAGGAAAGTTTACCTCCAGTTTTATATGTTCTAGTTTTGTGAAGGCTTGTTCTTTCAGATTTTAATCAACCAAAAAGTTAATAAGAAATCAAATTTCAATACCGACCAGATACTAAAAATTTTCTAGCACCATATGTGCCATATGGTGCCATACCATATGGCACATATGGTGCTAGAATACTACTCGACCAGATACTCTCCATGAAAAATTATTTTTCACATTTTCCTAAAATCTCTCTTTACTTCTCCACCACGCATCCCCCAAGGAAATCTCTATCTAGACAAGCAAAGCTACGAAGAACGAGCACTCGTTTCCAAAATAGAGACACATGTGTGAAGAATCTTCATAAATAAATGTAGTAAAAGCTATAAATAATCTATGTATAACGTAGTAATAGTTAAAACCCCGTATGATGAGAATCATTTCTTGAATGATTATCCAAGCCATATTTAGATAATTTTCATTTTACAATAGAACTTTTTAGTTTTGATTTCATTGGTTGCACATATTTTCCGTGAACCAATTTACCAAACTCTACAATTACAAAACTAACATATATGGATTTATCACACATCGCATATGCTAGATACACTTTTTGGTTATGGATTCACCAGTCAAAGCATGAAGAGCAGAAATAATTTGTTTATGTAGAAAGTTCTCATATTCCCCATAAATTGCATTTCTCAAGCAAAATGAGTCTTGAGTCTAAAATGGAAGATAAGGGTTTTAGGATTCGATTCCTTGTGAAGAATTATCTAAGACCTTTTACCTAGCATTCTTGAAATTAATACGTTGGAATTCAAATAAATCAAGATATGCTTATAAAATGGAAGAGGAAGGATTTGAGAAATTCAAGCTTGATTCTTGGACAAGATTTCTGAACATTCAATCATTCAATTTCTGGATGTTGGTGTACAATTGAATTCATTCAAAGATGAGATCACCTAACTGACTGAATTTGGCAATCAAAATTCCATTACATTCAATAACTTACAAACACAATAGTCCTAAAATTGATTGATTAAGGGCTTATCTTTATGGAGTACGGTTTAATTAATTGAAATGATGATCAACAAGTCAAACTTCAATACTAACCACATATGCTCTAAACTCTATTTTTTCACCACACACTCCAAAAAAATTTCTTTCCAGCAAAGCAAAAAAGCAAAGTTACGAAGTACGTGTCCTAATTGTTTAGACCTAGGATATTCTGATCATAACTGAATACCATTGTTCTTCCCAATTAAGACCTCTTCCAAGCGAAATGGTTCGTCTCATTCCAAACATCTGAGTTTTCAATTTCAAGAACCATATTCTTCAAAGAGAACCTAATGCAAAAAGATTCCTCTTTTATCTTACAACCATGGCTTGATTCATAAGAAATGTGACCATTAATAGGGCCTATAAGAATGTTCTACATAAATAATAATATGTTTGATCCTCTTTATCAAAATACATTATAATTCCACCTACCACTAATTTGATAACTATCCATTATAACCATAAATTTCAAACTTCTATTAAATCTACGCCACTCAGTTCACCTCTTTATAATTTATCTTTATAAATCAACCACCATAAATTAATCAAACAGGCACTAAATCTCTTTAAATCCGTGTATGTTTAATTTCTGAAAACAACTGACCCATTAATATAACAATGAGATAGCAAGAAAAGCATGTGATAAATGAACATATCAAGAAAAACATAGTAATAACTTATCAATCGAATTAAAGAGTCATTCAATGTGTAAATATGTGTCAGCCACTCAAATCAAATAAAAAAAATGATATTTTTTAAGTGGTCCAAATATAGTTTAGATAAAATCATCCATAAAATTATCGACGACAAGTATCACAATTCCCGATACAAGGGCTTGAACCACTTGGCCATGCACGTCAAGAAGTATAAGTCAGAAATGAAATCAGTACTTTTAACAGCCTTTCTACTATCTCTCTACAGGTTATTAAAAGAAATAGTAAAATTAAAGTGGAAGGAGGAAAAAAGGAAAACTTGGCCGGATAAAATTGAAACTTTCGGCCTATATGATCACAAATTAATTATATTTACATTACCAACTATGCAAGGACGGAATCAAAGTCTCCCATCACAATAGCATCAGAAACAATATCGGGGAGTCAGAATGTAAATAACTTAGAATAAGGTCAATCAAGATTCAAGATAGTTCTTTGAAGATATAAATGATGGCAAATAGCTTACCATGTCTAAATAACTGCAGCTGAGGCAAAGAATTGGTATTGTGTTGGGTGCAATTTTCCTCCACGAAAGCTGCAAACATGGCATTTCCATTACCTTCTCCTCCAGACATTCCTGAAGGTTACACAATCAATATTAGATCCAAGCACCACTGGTGCAGGTCTGATCTGCAGTACGAGATAATACAAGACAGTATAATGCCAACACACTATTTTCATTTTGTTCCATTGTACTGTTGGATCTTTATGTATCTTGTGCAATCTATCCTGCTAAACAGTATATTTTCAATCTCCAGCAGTAATGGCCCAATAGATGAAATTTTCAGCAGCCAAAAACATGTAGGATTACAGACATGATCAAAATTCAAATGTAACACCAAAAAATGAGTAATCTTAATTTTACAGACCAAGATATAAAGGCAGCAATGCTAGTCAGATTTTTAATTGATTTAGAAGACAACCAGTATCCCCTGAAAGAAATGCAGATACTAAATAGATCCAAATCGAAGCCCACGATAGATTCAAGAAACACATCATTCACTTCTCCATATTTCTCTGATCATCAATAAATAATATTTAAACAATACCAGTAGGAAGCATCCCTTGAAAGAAAATAAAAAATCAAATTTCCAATAATTCAACTCCAACCTGCAAATCAACTGGCAAAAAAGAAAACCCAAGAATCATTAAGTCATATGACTAAAAAAACTCACCAAGATAACCTCAGATTTAGATAGCCCAATAACTTCAGAAGGTGGCTCAATCTGTAATCTTTAAAGGGTAGTGTCCTGATTTTATTGTCCTTGTTTGGGAAGAAATGGGGAAAGCGATGGCAATAATAACACAAGAAAGAGAAGAAGTAAATAAGAATAAAGACAATAATGAAATCGGATGGTGGTGGAGGAGTAGTAATTGATGTTTCGGTTAAGAAAAACGATTCCATTCGTTGGTATTGGTATTGGTAGTGTGAGAAAAGGAGGAAGAGTGAGGAGTTGTAGTTGGAGAATTATTCTTCAATATTTTTATGGCTAAATGTCTCTCTCTCCACCCCACTTCTGGCTGTCTCGCAGCTTGCTTTTCGTTTTCCTCACCATTAAATTTGTTTGCTTTCTTGTTTTGCTTAGATTGCTGGTTCTTGTTGGTTCCACACCACTAATGGACATCTATTCATAGAGAACAAAACTGCATGATTGGTGTCCAAATTCAACATTATAGAACTAGACACCATTTATTGAGGGATAAAGAATCAAATTTGTGGATGGACCATTATTACTTTCCCTTTGATTAATTATTAATAATAAGATTAGATTACCACGTCATTTTAGAAATTAATATTATTAGACTTCAAGATATTTTATAGATAGAGTTGAGGAGATGAGATGTAAATACCTCACTTGACGTGCCATTTGGAATGATTTCTCATCGCATAGTCTAATAATAATTCTAGTTATGACAATATAAGTTCTTTTTTTTCTGTCTTCTTTTTTCCCAATTTGGCTTGTTCCTTTCGTTGTATAGTCACCAATGTTGTTACCTTGTTAACTTGAACAGTCAATCTTGGATGATAGGCATGGATTCAAATCTTCGAAAGGGATGAAAATTGTACATTTTGGTTGGATTATTTATATCTTTACGATAAAAAATTAAACCAATTTAAAAGAGTTTGTAGAAGTTCTAAACCAAGTAGAATCATATATCATATCAAATGATATGTGATTTTCTGTAGTTGAGTTTGGTTTCAAATGGTAGTTTATCTAGCAATACAAAACTAAAACATTAATAGGATCCGTACAACATCACTACTCATTTATATAAGAGTGACTACCTAATGCTTGCTTATGTTTTACACCTAAAAATTTTTATAAATTAAAGGTGTTTTTTATTAGCACATTTATAGACTCCATTAATACCACTCATTTTTATCTATTTACTAATAATTTAACAATAAATATTATTCGTGATTCGAACAAGTATTATAATGACTAAGTTTTCACGTTTCAAGCGTAAGGTACGGGTTCAGATCAGACCTACTCATCCTTATTATCTCTCACCTCCTCTATCTCCCCTTGTATTAAAAAAATAATTAATATTGCTTATTTTTTTATTTATTTATAATTTAACAACTTATTGAACAATGACCATTGTAAAGGTGACATATGTTCACTTCTTAATTTTTCCCCATTTAAAAGACATTCTTTTACCCTTTATATTTTCTTTCTTTCTTTCTCTTTATATGTGGTTCATACCTATGATTTGTCTTTTGTTAAAGGTATTGTCAAACCCTTCTATTGGCCCGCCTCGTTTTCTCACTCGATATCGATTCCATCTATTCATACAGTATGTTTTTGACTTATGTGAATTGTGAAAGCCGAAAGGAATTTTAATTCCATAAAAAACTTTTTTTTTTTAAAATTTATACATGTAGATATAGAGAATGGGTAGGCGTGATTTGAATTTAGAGTTTCTTTCTCAAAATAAGAGTTTCTAACCACTTAGACATAATTCAAATAGCACGATAAAAGCTCTTAGTCTTATAAAATTAATTAAAAAATTATAAAAAGAGTAATTTTAGTTGATCCATTGCTTTTATCAAAGAAAAAAGAAAAAAAAGTTCACAAATCGTCTCGACCTTTGAGTTAAGAATCCGTTTCGTCTCCAACCGTTGTTTTCACCCTCCAAAGTCCCCAGTCTTTAATAAATACACGTAAATCGTCTTTTTTTCCACTTTTCCAAAAAAATTTCGACGAAATGACGATTATACCCCTTAAACTTTTTAAATTTTTTTTAAAAATATTTAAAAATAATAAAAGAATTAAAATTAAAAAAAAAAAGAAAACCCAACCCACCCACTCCTCCCACCCCTCCCTCTCAAGATTGAGCGCTGAAAATGAAAACATTCCGGGTTTCTTTTTTTTTTTTAATTTTTTTATTATATTTAAACATTTTTTTAAAAAAATTAAAAAGTTTAAGGGGTATAATTGTTATTTCATTGAAAATTTTTTGAAATAATGGGAAAAATGACTATTTGCATGCATTTATTAAAAGTTAGAGGCTGTGAAGTGTAAAAACAAAAGTTGAGGATGAAACTGATTGTTAATTCAAAGGTTGAGAACAATTTGTGAAATTATGACTTGTTTGAAGCTCTTTAAATTTTTAATTTATAAAGTGAATTTATAAATAGTTGAAATGAGTGGCGGAGATTTAATTAAAGTTTAAAATGTATGGTAATTATTAAATAATTGTCAAATCAATAGTCAAATCATAGTATATGAATTTATAAAGAGAAAATTTAAATAGGATCAAACAAGGCCTTAATCCAAACAAAAAAGAAAAGTTGATCCAATGCTATCCTCCCACAAAATTGAATGAAAGCTTGACACGTGTCACTCTCCCTTCGATTTAACCACAAATCTCTTTCCATTTTGCCTCGAGTCTCTGGATTGGCTCCAATGGCTCCAAGCCATTGAATCCACACTCATGAAATCTCCATAGCACCCTCGCATCCCTTCCCATTCTCTACCCATTCATCTGGGACAAAGTAGTAATTCTGCATCATCATCTTCTCTGGATAATTGGATAGGAATTGAAAGACTGCCAAGATTTTTTTTCTGAACAAAAATGCATTCTTTGAATTTGAAGGTCGTTACCAGTTTCAACTCGCGGTCATGGCGGAGTCGACTCAGCGTGGACTCGGAGGCTGCAGGTACCAGAAGGCAATGGTTGAATTGTAAAAGTAATTGTAAGCAACAGAATGTAAGGATATTGAAGATTGTTGCTTGTAGTAGTAGTACGTCGTCGGAGAATTCGAGTCCTGGTTCGGGTTCTGGGGGTTTGGATTCTGGCCAGAGTTCGGTTCTTTCTCGAAGCCAAACGTATGCTTTGTTGAAGCAGCAGTTAGAAGTTGCTGCAAAATCTGAGGTAGGTATATACATTAATCTACATGTATGTCGGGTGTTATAATCATAATCTTTTTGTGTTTGACGGTATGGAATATATGGCTGTTAAATGATGTGGTTTGAACTTTGTTTTCTTTACCGTTCCGTGCTTCTATATGCAAACCTGTTATTTCATTGATTATCTTTTTTTGACTGGAGTGGAAATGCTTATAGATTTGTCTAAAAATTGAATTTATTTTATATTTTTCGTGTGCAAAATGTTAATATTCAAGTAAGGGCAAACAAATGAATGGCTTCTTTAACTGCCGATAAACAATATAGGATTATGAAGAAGCAGCAAGACTTCGTGATTCTTTAAAAAGCTTTGAGGAAGAGGAGCCAGTTTTGCGTCTTAAGAGGTTGCTGAAAGAGGCCATTGCGGAGGAGAAGTTTGAGGTACCTCTTTCCCACTAAGTCATTATTTTTCTGACAAATTTCACTTTTAAAGTCAGTGATAATTTTAATTAGCAGGAAATGCTTCTTATGGTGCAAACACTAAGTTAATGTATAGAAAGAGCTGAGGAAGCACATTAAAGGAAAATGAGCTTTTATATAATGCTTCACTAGGAAATAGTGTAATTTGGAGTTTGGCCCTGCACTGTCATCTTCATGCACATTGAAGGATAGAGGATTACCATATGAGGAGACAGTCTTATTTGCGAGTCATATCTACTTCATATAATTTGGGTTCCAGTTTGTGTCGTGAGAACATGTATTGGATCATGGGAGAGTGCTACCTGATTCTTGCTTTTCATTCCCTTTTAATCATAGGTCACACAAATCTAACAACAGCTCTTTTCTTTAAGTTAAAAATAATTTTCTTTATTTAATTAAGAATGTGAAATCAAGTTAGGAACACATAATCCGGCTATGTTTCTGAAATGTCTTAATTCAGCTGCTGATTTGGCTGGCAATCTGATGGAATCTATAGCATTTCCGGTTCCACACTTACAAAATAGTGAAATTGAAATCAGATGCTAACATGAAGCCTATGACGGAAGTGCAGTTGGTCTTGTTAACATAGAGATTTTTCATATATTTATACATGAAATCACACCAACCTGAAAGTTATCTGGGTTAAGGCTTACTTTGTTAAATATGAAATTAGATTTTCTGGCTATATATATTGAGTAACCAATGCATGAATGTAATTTTTCAAAAGGGTTTTGCATCCTGAGCTCTCTATTTATCGGTGCCTTCATTTTTCCATGTATGTATTTCCAGGATGCAGCAAGATACCGTGATGAGCTGACGGAAATTGCTCCACACTCTCTCTTGAAGTGCTCAAGTGATGCAACAACTTTGGTATGACATACATTATATATCAAATTAATGGGGCTTTATGTAACTTAAGTGCGCTTTCTCTTGATTCAACTCGTTAGTTTTATGCCATTGTTTCTTTTTAACTGTCTCAAGTCTCAACATTGAACTGGAGCTTTCAATTCAGTGAGAGCTTTGGTCAACTAGCTTATAAAAGTTTTTGAACTGTTAAATATATAATATATTCACACACACGCGCGCCCGTGCACGCGCAAACACACGCGCTGAGAGAGAGAGAGAGAGAGAGACAGAGAGAGATGCCATATCACTTCCCTTTGTTTTTTAACCCGAGGCTCATGCATGCTTGTCGGCTATTCTTTAGAAGATTCAACTTTAACCAGCGGAATCACTATTCTTCATGTTTGAGTTTTCCATCTGTTTAGTGCTTGTTTGATCCTCTTTAATACATCTCTTTATAATTTCACCTACCACTGATTTGACAATTATTTATTTATAACCACAAATTTCAAATTTCCATTAAATATACACTACTCATTTCACCTCATTATAATTTCCTCTTTATAAGTCAATTACATAAAGAGGATGAAACATCCGCTTAATCTTGATAATAATTTTTGTTAGTAAATTGTATTTCTACATCACCTGCTCATTAGATGGTGTTTTGAAGGTTCAACTTTTAACTAGTAGACTAGAAACTCTCTATTCTTCATGTTGAATGTTCCTTTAGTTTAGAGTTTCATGGCCATCTCTATCAGTTAATTGTCATCACTTGGATCCTTGGCTCCTAATAAGATAATATTCCACAGAAATTAGTAAACAGTTCCAAAACAGACAGATTGCTGTATCATTTATACAGCACTAATGATGCTGCAAAGAATACATCTTGTCAGGAAATTCATTTTAATTAGAAAGATTAAGACTGGGGATTGACCGTTTATGGGCTAAATATTTTTGGAACCTCGTTTAATCCTAGACGCGTCTTGTATTATACCCCTCAGTCAATTCACAGACTGTATAGATACGACCCCAGCACTAATGCAAGAAACTGTTGCTGATCTCAACTTTAACCTTCTTTTGGACCAATTTTACTTTGGACTGTCTGCAGCTTAGCTTAAACTCTTTTCCAGATTCTCAAAAGCGAATCAGGTTGGTAATTTAGGACTTCTTATTAAGTCCATGCTTGACATTTTATGGTTCATTAAGTAAATCATTGACATTAACAAAATCACAAAAATTTCAAATGAGTCTCTGTATATCTAGATCGGTTTTCAACTATTCTTCTTGTTCTACTTCATCAGGGCATCAGGGTTCAAGTTAGGAGTGTTTACATTGAAGGTAGAAGTCAGCCTTCAAAAGGTCTTTACTTTTTTGCATATAGGATCAGAATCACCAACAACTCAGATCGCCCTGTACAACTTTTGAGAAGACACTGGATCATCACTGATGCCAATGGGAAAACTGAGAATGTCTGGTAAGTAGTTAGTTTCCCAATCACGTGGAAAAGGAAAAACTGCAATAGTGGCTTGATCTTTTAGCTCTTTCTGTAATTTATTAGACTTTTGACATCTTCAACATTATCATCATTGACGGGATTACTAATCATTTTCTGCTGGTGACTACTTGCATGCCTTTTAAACAGGGGAATTGGAGTTATAGGTGAACAACCAGTTATACTTCCTAACACTGGTTTTGAATATTCATCAGCCTGCCCATTGAGTACGCCTAGTGGCAGAATGGTGAGATATTTGAATTATGTTACATGCACATTTGATTTCTTCCCACCATGAAAAGCCAACTGCACCAAGCCGGCCAGTCCTTTAGTACCTTACAAAATGACGTTCTTAATGACTTTTACCATGCTCTAGTTGGTGAATAAACATGTGATTTTCTATATTTTGCTCCCATTTTCAAAATTGATCCCTTCAAATAATCATTAAGCAAGAAGATAAGGTTGCCATCATTGTCATCTAAAATATAAGCTGGACATGACCAAATTCATTGTGAACTTGCTAGAGTTTGGGCTTTCCTTAATTCTCTGTTTGGTGGAGAGAAGTTCGTTTTTGTTTGTGTATTAAAAATAGAAACGTTTCTCTTATACGTTGATTCATTCTTTATTTTCATCTTATATAGGAGGGTGACTTTGAGATGAAGCATATTGACAAAGTAGGAGGTCAGACATTCAATGTGGCCATTGCCCCCTTTTCTCTCTCTACATTCGGAGATGGTTCTGATGCTTTGTGAGAGGCCTACTGTGGATATGTTAAAGGAAGACGGATTATCTCATATGGACCACGGACCACTTGTATCGTGTACATCAGATAGCAATAATGTAGCACTGGAGAGTGGAGACTTCAAAACCTGTATATGTTGCCATAGCAAGTGTAAGATATTTAATGGGCCACGTTAAGGAATGTATCTACTATCTACCATCTAGAGACTGATATATACACATCAAATCAGAATTTTGTCTCGTCTGTGTTCTTAAGTTATAAATGGAACTTGATGTCTGTGTAACGTTATGGTGTGGATGTCGTAATGTTGACTGGAACCTGATTGCGTTCCTTTGGCACATCATCTCTTATCCCGTGAGGTAACATGAATGATTATTAACCTCCTCCGGTAGGAAAAAACTTAAATAAAGTGAGAAAGGAGGAAGCAAAAGAAGGTGCGTTATGTTTTTGCAGTTACTTTATAGGGTAGAGATACGTGTTTGCCTTTCCTTTGTCTCTCTAAATTAGCATAACTGTAAGGAACTAAAAAGTGCATGTTCCATAAATTCTGCTATTCTCAGGGTACCCCGTGATGATGAATTACATGGCAGAAATTAGTGTTGCTTGTAAGCTTCTTTCTGCTTGTTGTATTAACATACAGAGCTCAGTATATGTCTCTCTCAATTTGTTGAACTTCCAGGGATGAAGTTGAATTCCAACTGAGATATGAAGTCGATTCTATTTGAAGGTATGCCCTCTTGCCCGCCCTTATCTCTATTTGCATATATCTATCTGCTAATCTGTTCGTGTGCTTATGCCTCTTTCTCACTGCATAGAAATTAATCTAGATGAGTGGTAGTACCACTGCAGTATCCATTAAGTACTTTGAATAGAAATTATATGAAGTTGGTTGAAGGTTCTCTTTTGATCATTTGGATTGGATTGGCATAAACACAGGATAACTGTGAGTCAGCTATCTGTGTATGGCAAGTTCCGTGTTCTGAATTTGTTACAACAGAACATGTTTATTTTTCCGTGGCATCATTTCTCTAGGCCTAACGGCAACCATGTATGTAGCATGTTTCACTTTACTGGCTTCATTATATATATGATGGTATTCTCTCTTCTTTTTGTATTATTTTGTGATTAAGAATATATCCTTTTCTCCTATAGTTTTATCTGTTGATTCGGACTTTGTTATCTGCACTAATCTTATTACATGCCAACATTGAAAGCATTATATTATATATTCTCCATCTTTATGCCCCATTCTATGAGGCTAGTTTTACGGCACATTCATGAACTTGTGAATTGTTATAGATCTAGCTAGCCATGAACATGCCAAAAACTGACATAAGGTATTCATGTAGTCGATCCTATTTTTTCGTTAAGAACGGAAAGAAATAGAAATACTAAGATGTACTTACATTGATGGTGTGATGGAGGTGCGGGGACAGTAAATAAAAAATGTTGGGCATTTGGTGTTATTCTCTTGTTAAAAGCTAATCACTCACATGATCACCCAATTAAGAAACTAACCACCAATAGGATTACATCTTCATGCCAGATCTTTTTGTTGCTGCATATTCTGTGTGTGTGTGTGTGTGTACATTTATTGTAGTATTAATTAAAATGGAAGGTGAGGAGCCTCCGAGTCCAAAAACTTCAAATATTAACAAATGATTATTTAGGATAGGATTGTTATTTTAATTTATTATGTAGACCTATTTGAGAATTTCTCATATGACTGGCACACCCGTGATGAGTAATATGCTTCTTTTTCTTGTTTATTGATGAAAGAATTTTGTTTTGTCCACTTCCACACAAGACAAGGTTCACCGCATGATTTTAACAAAAACGAGTGTTATCTAAGTATTTGCAAGTGGTGTTACTTGCTAGGATGTTACGAATCTTCAAATTAATCTATTTGGACCTCGTTAAGGTTCTGAATAGAAACACAATTATATATTTTGAAAAGTACTAGTTTATCATCAATGACATATGTGATAGGGAGAAAACGCGTTTTATTTTCACATGAATCAATAGGTTGTTGAGGGAGAGCTTTGTTGGCCTGGCCCCAAGACGTTGGGTTTAACTTGAAAATTTAAGATCACGTTTTATTGGTGTTTCAATTTTGAGTTTCGAAGTCCTTTTTTTAGTTTTATTTCAATTCGGTCTCGTCCTATTGCCATTTCTAATTCATGCCAGAAGCTATCAATCTTCATTTACGCGGTTGGATGATTAATGCGGCACATAGGCATAGGAACGTGGAAATTACATGCAAATGGTGTGATGGTCCAGCTAATAACGTATTGTCAATAGAAAGAAGAAATTTGTTGCCTACGCTTAAACCCATTACTTTGGGGTCACGCCTTGACTCTTGCTAGACTACTAAAAATCGAATGCCTTCTTCCTTAAGTCTTCCTTAATAAAATTTTACTCTTTTGTTATTATTTGTTAATTAATTAATAATAAACATTGGTAGGCTAGTCGTAACTTCTGATTTGATTGATATGTCGCGATCAAATTACTGAATGGATACCTTCATTAGCCTTTTATTTCTGCTCCATTTTTAATTTCCCCTTCTCATTTTCACTTGTTCATAATTCTATCCAGAGTTAATTTGTTTAGCCTCGTAAAAAGTAGAAAGACAAGGGTAATTTTTTGAGGTGAACACACTTTTTAAGGAATGTGTTTTGAGGGTTTGAATTACTTAGAAATTTTGTAGGGAGGCCAAGGATTTCTTGTCTTTCAAAGCTTGACCAGTGACCACCTTTTGATTCCTACAAGAGAAAAGAGTCCAGAGATTGACCCACCATAGTCAAGTGGGTCCCAACAAGGGCTCAACACATGGGTCCCATTACAAGGCTTTCAGGAGAATAATCTTTGCTTCATCATCGAACAATTCATGTGTCATGACTTTTGTTGTACTTGGCCCTAATTTCTTGTTGTTGCTTTTACACAATCTGTCGGTGTGATTGAAAATAGACAAAAAGCCTTGGGTCAACATAGATAAAATCTAATATTCAATTCGATCGACCAACTTTTTTAGTTAAAATATAAAGTAATTAAATTCTTAAATAGTGATTAGAATTTCTTATCTCGACTTGACTCAATCTGTCTCCGATCTCCTGACTCTTGCTATGGAAGAATATAACATAACTCTTTTATGGGGTTTTTCATTTTTCAGTGTAACTTACCATGCGAAAGATTAACATTTGATAATTTATTTGTGGAAGTTTTCTGTTAGCTAAGAAACGTATTTACTTAGTTAAGTGTGTTTTGACATTCATCCTTCCAAGATTGAACAAGTTGAAAACCTCAAAAGACTTCCTTAATATGTTGGACCAATCTTCTCGACCAGAGTAAATATGTTGGACAAGTCGAAGACTCGAAGTTAAAAAAGAAAAGTAGATGTTACTAATCAAAATGTGCGTGGCTCGGACCACCACTAAATATGGCTCCAACTCCCAATCTGTGATGCCATGCCAATGCATGAGTTTACATCATCCCATTTCCTTTTCACAGTTGCTTTATTTCTTTATTGGGAGCTGATGACAACAGCCATTTATATTTTATTCATTCATTCAACAATAATTAAAATTTGCAATCAATCCAACACAAAATCCATTTAGAACAACACTAATGGACCCCCTACCCACCCTACCCACCCCACCCCCTAAAGAAAAGACTCAAAACACAAGGCTGTCTCTGTGCAAGAAAAGTGACAAATCCTACAAGTTTGCATTGTCTTTGGGAATTTTTCATACTTTGCATGGGAATAATATATTAATAGTCCAATCCCTATTACAAAATCTTATTGGGATAATATGAAAAGTGTTAGCTTATGCTCCAAGCACACCATCCCTTTTTCATTCTCTCTTTCTCTCTATATATATATACCTATTTATGTGCCTGTCTCTCTCTACTTCTTTAACTCCAAAGAAATGAAGCAAAGAATCTCTTCTTACACAGAGCCACATTGTGTTGCTTTCCTGTAAGTATGCCCACTTTTCTTTGCTTGCAATTCAGAACCAGATGTTCTTTTTTGGTCCAACTTTGATTTAAATATGTTATTTTGAATTATCGTTTCTTTCAAATTCCCCCTCAAAGTTTGGAATCTCTGATTACTTTTGGGTGTTAATGTAGTTTATTTCCATATACAAGTTTTGTTTCAACTCCTTTCAATCGTTTCTTTTTCTCCGGTTTCTTCCTGATTGTTGTTATAAACCTCTGGTTCTGGTTATGGAAATTGGTTCTTCAACTTCGATTGGTACTTCAGCAATCCAGAAAAGTAAAACGGTCCCTCCATAGCCAGTTGTCCATGATGTTAAATAAAGTTTTTTGTCTCTAGATTTGAGGAATCTTGGTTTCTTGAAGTCCTCGGTAAATTAGTTCTCTTGAGGACAATATTCTCATTTGAACATTGAGTTCTGCAAATTTTCCAAAACTACAGTTCCTCTTTATGAAGAATTTTGTCCTGTACATACTGAATTCATTGACTGATCATAGCAGAATCATCAGATGCTGCTGAATTTGGCTTGTCATTGTGTTTTCTTCTACTCGATTCAATTCTAATATCAATTGACAGATTATTAACATAGTTCTGTTCACTTCTTTTTGGACAAATAAGATTTCATTCTTCACATTCTATAAAATTCTTTTATATCTTGTTCAGTCTTCATTTAAATTCATTGTGCCGCCCCAGAACTTCTGCCTGTATCTTAAAAGGCACCACTTCATACTCTGCAATTCCGGGAAAGGACTCTTCCATTACTGCTGAGATTGGACAAAGAATAGGAGAAACTGGAAATCATCATGAGTTTCTTAACATTCATAACAGGGTCTACCGAAAAATCTTGGCAACCGGCCATGACAGTTGATACAACGACTGCATCTTACTGGCTAAACTGGCGGGTTTTGCTCTGTTCCATATGGATTTTAATGTCAATGGTATTTGCCTCAGTTCTTATCTCCAAATATGAAGGTCCGCGCAATGTCAGAGAAGGAAACTCTGAGAATCAACAAGAACCTGCCGGAGTCTTGTATGAAGATGAAGTTTGGAAGCCGTGTCTTAAAAGTATTCATCCCGGTTGGCTACTTGCATACAGAATTGTGGCCTTCTTTGTGCTTCTATTAATGCTATCTCCTTAATGTTGCTGTTGATGGAGGGTCGATTTTTAACTTCTATACTCAGTAAGTAGTATCATTTTTAAGTCCATTTCATACAATTAAGTGTACATAGCTTATGTTCTTCATAGAATTAGACTGAAGAAACTAAAATAATGAGAGGTTTTCGGAATCCTAACAAATATCTTTCAATTCCTCTTCTATATTTTTCAAAAAATTGGCATTGATTTCTGTTTTCCAAATGTGTAAAGAATCTTCTGATTTATAGTTCACATTTTCTTACATACTTATCATTTTCAAATAAATCTGCCTTTGACCCTTAATAGTTCTTTCTGCAACTCAAAAACAGAATTACTTCAAAAGTTCAAACTTGGAGTAACTGGAAACTCTAATTAATGGAGGGTCATGTCTAATAACAAAGCAATTTTCTGAAGAACCTGATGAATGGATGAACTGTAGTAATTCTCCACATATGGTCTCTGCATGCATTTGAAGAAGAAAGCGTGTATTTTCATAACTAGAAGCTATGATTGTTTAACTTCGAAACTAATTTATCATTTTTCGTGTTTCAACAGGTGGACTTTTACATTGATTACAATTTACTTTGGGGTAAGAAATCACTTATATTTCATTGCTTAATAAACACATATTAGTCTGTCTTCTCTTCTTATGACTTTGTAATTTGTTGTAGCTTGGATCCTTGCTGTCCATAAATGGATGTTACCGATATCATAAAATGGGCGTGGACGAATTTGATAACGAGCATTTTGATACTGAGCATGGCTCTCGTAGATACTCTGCAAGTGCCTGTTATTCTAATGCATCAAGCAGTACAAAAGGCATGGACCTCAATCAAGAACATCCTGTTCGCCAAATTGCTGGCTTTTGGGGTTATGTCTTCCAAATTATTTTCCAGGTAAATCCCGTGAAGTTTTCCATTATAAAGATGTTTTCATCCTCATTTAGAATGAACTTAAAATTTTTACTCTTTCTGTTGAAAGATGAATGCTGGAGCTGTGATGCTGACAGACACCGTGTTTTGGTTCATAATCGTACCATTTCTTGCCATTAAAGATTACAATTTGAATTTTGTAAGTATCCTCTGTTTTCATCATATATCATTCCTCCCTTCCCCTCTCTCGAATCTGTGTTAGGTTCCTCCCAAGTAGAAAATTCTGTACCCTTATATATTCCATTAGAAATCCTAAAAACTCGAGTTTCTGATGGAAGTCTTTTTTTCCAGTGTCTGATCAATATGTACATATTATCTTGCAGTTGATTATAAACATGCACTCAATCAATGCTGTTTTTTTGCTTGGTGACACTGCATTGAACTGCTTGGTAAGTATGAACTGCTATCTTCTACTACAATTCATGCATTTAGCTCTTATAATGATTTTACTTTCTGTTGTGATAATTTTTCAGCGATTTCCTTGGTTTCGAATTGGGTATTTTTTTATCTGGACGGCTGTTTATGTCGTTGTTCAGTGGATCATCCATGCTTGCATCGCGCTTTGGTAAAACATTCTCGTCCCATCCTTTTTGTTTAACTAAAAATGTATGTGTTTCCATTGGTAAATGTTAATATGACATTATTCTTGAAACAGGTGGGCTTATCCATTTCTCGATCTGTCATCTCCATATTCTCCCTTGTGGTATGCTGTTTTTGGTTTCTATCAGAACACAAAATAAACTTTCTTTTGGGTACGTTACTCGAAATGGAAATTCATGTGACAATATATTGTATTTTGATTTAACAGGTATTCGACCGTGGCACTGATGCACATACCCTGCTATGGCATATTTGTTCTGATAATGAAGATGAAACACTGTTTGCTGTCAAAATGGTTTCCTCAGTCTTATGGATCTGTGCAGTAATGCAGTTTCAAGTTTTAAGCCCCACCTTACTTCTCCGGGTGCACGGTTTCTTTGCTCGACTGTATTCTTATGATCATATAGAAAAACGAAGAAAAGATCGCATCTCGTGGCCAGCAACGAAAGACATGGCAATGTTTTGCAGTTTTTCATGTGAAAAACCTTTACTATCAAATGCATTTTGAGGGGGTTTATAGCTGATAAGAGACTCAAATATGTGAACATTAGTTGGAGTCCATACTTGTAACTACACAGATTATAGAGATAAAAAATGAATATTTATAGCTTTTGGTCCTTCAAATCATCATTATTTTCTGTTCAAGTCCTCTTTTTATATAACTCCTCCATAATGGTCCTCAATGTGCTCTGATTTTTTAAGTTCCGCGCATTGAACTCCTTCACACGGATGTCCATACGTACGGGTGAATTGGGCTTAGTACAAAATAAACAAGGTCTTAAGCTGAATTGGGCTTAGTACAACATAAACAAGGTCTTAAGCCTTAACTTCATACCCAGGTACGAACCAATCCATCTACCAAACAAATGAACCAAAAAGATTCTATTCTCTAGATTCGTAGTACAAAATTCCTTTGTTTCATTCTTGATACTCTTAACACGCATCAACTTTACATAAGCAAAAGAGAATGTCAGTAAGCCTAACTTCAGAGTTCTGATGAAAATTAGAGCAGTAGTTTTTGCTACGGGCACGACCCACATGAACACATGATTACAATCTTCCACATCACAATTCGGCTAAGTAGTGACATTCTACAGTGTGTGCACATGATGGGTGGGGAACAAATAGAATGACCATTATATTGAAATTTATGATACAACTAATGTATTCAACAGCGTTACTAAAAAAGAAGTAAAGAATCAACCAACCTTTACAAATATGCGCCATACGGTACAGCCATATCCAATCATTTCCAGGATCTTCCACTAGTACACAGTGGGTATCAATTATTTAGAGTGAGATGTTTGGTAATGAACCCATTAAAATGACATTATCAGCACCTTCGGGCGTTTGTTCTCTATGATTGTGAGGCCTTTGCGGTGACAACTTCAAGAACAATCCAGAAAGAAGTCCTGTACTGGGTTCGGCGTTACCTTGTAGTGGGTCAGAACCAGGGTTCTCCTTGGTGAGTACTCCATGGGTTCTCCCTGTTGTACTTGGTTTGGCTTCCTGTGGGTTTAAGCGAGCACCACATGGACAGGTGGGTATTTTTCTGAAGCAGCTCTTGTGGAAAATCGATTCACAAGATTTGCACTTTTCAGTGCCTCCTTCCTGTCAAAGAAGAACTGCAGCCGTTAATTAACATTTTTTTTTGGCAATCCAACATGAGATTGTATTATACAGTATGATGAACAGCATTTTGGAGTCTATTTCTTATTTAATATTGTCCATAGTGTCTGGTCCACAAGCTTATAACTATGTGGATATTTCTATGTTTTGTCATTCATCCATTCTCATGAAAGTTTCCTCGTCTAGGCACTCAACAAGACTACAAGAGATAGAGTTCAGCAGCAGCACAGACACTTGCCTGGAAAGGAAAAATGAGTGAAGATGGATCACTACAAGCTAGTCGAGCACTGCAGGGAGTACCCGCATCGTAACACACAAGGCATTGCACTGTAATGTGTTCCTCAATCTTTCTAGAGACAGATTCTACCATCACTGGCAATGCTGCAACAAGAAAAAAAGCCTAAAAGTTACAGAAAATTATTATTATCTTTTTAACGCACAACAAAAATGCTGGGATAGAAATAGGTCGACATCAAACTCAAACACTATCACTGGAAACAAATGCATATATTTGACATTACATCACACAATAATACGGAGAAGTTGCTCCAGGGATAAGCTTGAGGTCCCAAACGAATGCGCAACCGCCGCGGTAACGCATTTATGACTTAAAAGGAAACTATGGTTATTACTTGTTCCATCCCTTGCGTTTGATGCAGCAGATTATAATTGATTATGGTGGGAGGAAGGCGAAGTGAACTCATACCCATCAATGCTACTGCTGCGGGCTGTCACTTCCATACAACTGACAAGGAAGCCGCCGGCTCCATCAGCAAATATTTCTATCCAACAATTCTTCCATGATACAGAGAAGGACATCATTGCTGCAGACAACAAATAAGCAATCTGCATTTAGCAAACAACAAGCACCAGTCCATCACAAACATCACTATGCCATCCCATGTCAACCCAAGAACTACAAGCGGCATCCATTAAAATCCCAGCATATCACCAAAAACCCTTCTTTTGCTGCCATAACTAGACTTTAAAACAAAACCATACAGCAATCCCCATTGGCAGGCACCAAAACAGTATAAACTGATATAATTTCTGCAATAGCATTCTATTAGAACCCAATTCAGCCATTTCTTCTATTTTCCTTCCAGAAAGGGATAAAAATTAGGATGCAGCTAAAACAGCAAAAGATAGCATTTTCTCTTTAGATTTTCCCCTTTAAAGAAGTAAAAGTTTTGAAACAAAAATAAAGTTCACTTGCGCCTCTTCTTCCCACCTTCCAGAATAGACCAACTTTGGAATCTGAACTTGTTCCTTCCAGAATGCAAATACTTACTTTTGCACACCATATAAATATCCTTTCATAACAATGGCTAGTTTGGTAGAGATTTCTAAAACTCATATTTCACCCGCTCCTCATCCACACATTATTTTAGAAAACCAATTTATCATGTAATCCAGTAACTTTTCCTCCATTTTACATTCTCCAAAAACAATCATAATTTGCACCCAAACCTTTATGTCATGTCATGTCATTGCCAAGCAATGATCAACTAGAAAAATATGCTTAAAAGATCAACCCCGATAGAGTTCTGAGCCTGAGTACCCAAAGAAGGCAAACCTTTCCAAGTCAAGGCAACCAGATAAGCTTAATTAAAGAAAATAACTGAACAGAGAACGGAAAATGAAAACAATTTTTCTCCTGAGATCAACATTAAATAGTTGATGTACGAAAAATTTCCAGAATAAGAGGACTTGAACATGGGAAAGGAAAAAGGGTACTCAGATATCGTCAACTGCAGCACATATAGAATATTTTAAAGAAAAGGAAAAGAATATTTCATTCGCACTTGAAACTTAAAAGTGATACCACATGACAGAAAATGCTAGGTCTAAACTAATGCATTTCAAACAGATTATTCAATTGGTTCCACCGCCCCTTCTCACTACTTCAAATTCGACAGTAGCACATTAAATTATGTCAGCAGCTAACCTGAAAATACCCCCTTGGACAGATCAATGAGGTCTTTAAGAGAAAAGAAGTCATTGCTTTCAAGAAGATATCTACGAGATTTGAGACCTTTATAGATGGATCCACGGAAAGGGCAGCTGACATATGGAAGCATAGCTCTTACTCTTTTTCTGGTATTTGCAACATGCTGCAATGCTGGAACTTTTGAAAATAGCAAAGGGTTAACCGCACTGACACAAAGCATTGGCTGCAAGAAGAATATAAAAGCATGAGTAAGAATTTTTAACAATATTTCTTGTGCATATAGCAGCAATACTAAACATGCTAAGCATGTCTTTGTATAATGTGCAGTCCAAGTAAGCATTATGCCTCTCCTTACTCTATTATGAGAAGGATGAGGTGGGATTTGAGGAGAGGGGAACAGAGGACTGAGGAGGTAAGGACAAAGCATTTGAACAGGAGAAAATTGCTCCACACTAGAGTTTCTTTACTGATGGACAAACTAATGACTCTTTACAGGGGATCACATATAAAGCTTGCGGTTGCATTATCTATTACCTGGTCGTAAATGGAATCCAAGTATGATTTAGCCAGCTGGGAAACTGGGTATTGAGAAAAATCCCAAAAATGCAGGACTCTGGCAGGTAAGACAGAAGCATCATTATTGTGGCATGACGAGCAGAATAACTGACCAGTGTATTCACAAAGACGAGGCTTGCCCCATCCTAGAGCATGTACAAATTCTTGCACCCTTGTCTTTCCATCATCAAAATTTTTGTGGCATCCTGCACATTTATAGTGTTGTGCATCTAGCATCTGTTTCATTGATTTGTAAGGGCGGCCCTGAAAAATAAGTGAAATAGTCTTTCCCATGGGAGAGACATTTTCCACTTGTGAGCCTCTAGATGAAAATGGGGAGTGAGGCGCTCTTGTATCAGATGCAGGTGAATCAGGAGCAACTTCTGATGGAGATAGAAAAGAAATCAAAGCACTGAGGGAGCTGGAAGGATATTTGGGTTTGAGAATAGAGCATAAACATTCTTGGATAAGAACGCTTCGCTCAGCAATGACACTGGGAGAAGAATTCCCAAATATTTTTCTGGATTCTCCCTCAACTGAGGACCAGGGTGAAGGAATTCTCCAGCCTTGGTCGTCAAATTGTTTCTTCAATCTACGATACAAAGCATTGAAATCACGATATCGTCGCTCCACCTCCCAGTGTTCTTCTCCACTCCACACTCTTATTCTATAAAGTGTATATTCTTTCACCCCAACCAGCCGTTCAGTCAATGAAACACCCCCTTTCTCTTGCCTTGCTCCTACGACCTCAATCCCGTCAATTCTGAGAGGCTGATGAAACAAATGGTAAGCATCATCTGTGCCTGAAGTAGACGCAGCAGATCCACCATCCCTTGAAGGTCGAGGTAATTGTGACTCGTATACTCTAGTACCTTGGGTAAACCTTGCCCAAGAAGACTCACTTGAGTCGAGCAGTATTTCTTCCATGTCATTTACAACCTCATCATAAAAATCATTCAATTCAAAAGCTCTTCTCTGCAAAATATTACAATAAAAATTAAATAACACTTAGAATGAGCCTCATATTAATAAGACAAGCTAGGCACCAACAGGTAGAGGTGAAATATCCTCGGCAGAGTGTGTGTGCGCGTGTGTGCGTGTGCATGTGTGTGTGTAGAAACAGAAGCAGCCATGTACAATCAGCAGCACAATAAAAGAAAAATCCTCAAAATACCATGAAAAAAAAACAAATTATTTCGAGTTTCGGAAAGAGGCCAACTGTATGATTGCAGACAAGGTATTGCCAATCTGAATTCTAATGAGGTAGCCACCCCTTTGGGTACTGGTGGCATCAATATTTCTAGGCTTGTGTTTTTCATATAAATTTTAAGTTGTTTTCTCAATCACTTAGATTTACATGTTTGATATGCACTAAAAGATATAAAATTTTCTTCTAATTATTATATATTCTATTACCGTCACATCTAAAGGTCAAACTAATACCAAGAAATTTATGTTGATCTATAACAACAGATTATTGTACTAGTAAGAATAAGGTCAATCTGGTCATGAAAGCATAACAGGCCAGAAAACAGAGATCTACAAAGTCATTTGGTGAGCTATCAAGAAGATATAGCTGCAGAGAGAATGGAACCAATCAGTTGTGTGGAAAAAAGTATGGCTAAGTGTACTGCAATTCATCCCTTCAGATATCGGCATTTCAGTTGAAAGATAAGGAAAAAACATAAAGCAAACATTCAAATAACAAAGAAATGAAAATTATTGTCAAACTGGGAGAGGAGAAAACTACAACTCACCTTGAAATGATCTTCATAACGTGGAAACGAAAAGTCAGGATTCTCTTTCATTCCAGTCCTACTGTTATCCGCCAATGAAAACGATGGAACTGAATTGTTATCTTCAGACAACTCGACCTTCCCAACTTCATCATATTCCCTGGAAAGTAGGTGACGCTGATTAACCTCGGACTCCGAATAAGGATTCACTTCTAAGTTTGTTTTTTCTAAATCCATATCCATATTTCTAGAAACAATACTATCATGATCGCCGGTGGCATCTCCAGTACTTGAGCCTTCATGTTTCATTTCTAATTCAGTGCCTCCAATTTCCGATCCCTCATTTTCTGGGGCTTCTTTTGTCAGCGGAACCCGGATTCTTTCAAATATATTTTGAATAGGAAGTGTTTCAAGATATTCCGAGACTTCATCAACACCTGTGCCTGTGTTGCTTGAAACCACTCCTTTGATACCCTCCACAGGCTGTTTTGCGTCAAATTTCATACAACTTGTATCCGAGGAAGGAATGTTTGTTTTTGTCTCTGCTAATTCAGTAAGAGGACGAACTTGATTATTGACAAAAGGAGCACCTTTCCTCTCCTTCTTTTGCTCTGCCAGACCCAAAGTTGGAAACTTAACAGAGTTAGAAGAAGTGGAATTTAAAGAGTCAATCCCCCTCCCAGCACTTGGCTGCTTTCCACCCGGTAATCTGTCCCAAACCATTGAAGATAGAGCATGGTCTCCACTTTCATGCAGAAAATCATCCAAATCATCTGAACCAAAAGCCACTGCTGAATTCATGACAAACTTAAATTCTTTTCTCCCAGGTTCTTCACCACGATACTGCACATTCTTTCGATAATATGAATCAGTCTTCTTCTCGTCATCACTAGATCCATACATTGAATCATCACCTTCCGAATCCTCATTTCTCGACATAGCTTCACCCAAGCTTTTGCCATCCACCGAGTCATCAATTTCCAACCCTTCTGCATCATTTCCCTCCTCGACATTCCTATGACACACTGCACCGTCTTCAACCCCATGAAATTCATCAAAAGTTCTTGTTCTTCCCACATTTGCATTCTGATTTACACCCTCATTTCCCCAGTTACCATCTAAATGAAAGTTCCTCAACAGATCAACATCAGTTACCGCAAAACCGTCACTAGTTTCACCTAAATTCAACAATCCATTACTTTTCTCGAGGGATGAAATTTCATTTCTTCTATTAGAACCACTCGCCCGCTCGAAGTCACGAAAATCAGATAACATCCTTTTGGGCCCAAAGTTCTTGAAATTACTTACATCTTCCCCAAGTTTGAAGCTTTTCAACGACCCAAAATCGGAATCTTGAAACGAGCTACCACAGAAACTCGGAGTTCCCATTGCTGAGTTGGCACTACAGTATCGCTCAAATTCCGATTCGTCATCACATGATGAGTATTGCGACAACACATCCTCACCATCCGATCCTCGATCCTGCGGGGGGTCACAAGGAGAGATGAAAACGGAGGATAATTTCTCCCCGGTCCCCTCTCCATTTAACATCTCATTAAGCTCAAAAGTAATTAAAGAATTGGGAAACGAATCAACAGTACAGTATCCGCATCCGACATCCGAATTATCAAAGTTAAAAATAAAAAAAAAAACAATTACTGAAAATTCGAAGAAATTTCTGCAAAATATTAGCAACAGAGTGGAAATTAATCTTCAAAGTATGAAGTCCAGGAGATAAGAACTGCTGACTGATTAAAACACGCGCTGAATTATATAGTTTTGATTGCCGAAAGATTCAATAGAAAATAAAACAAAATCAATCTGATGAATTTGTTTGATTTCACGGCCACTAATAAGGGAAAAGAATTGGGAGAAGGACCTTTCGTCGTTAACATAACATAACATCCATTAATTAATGAATTTTGTGAAGAAACACAAAGTTGGAGTGCTAAACTGGAAAATATATATCGGGCAAGTATCTTGCCGGTCAAGCCCTGCATTATTTCTCGATAATAAATCGATTTTTTTTTATATCAATAATAAATCGATTTTGATGGAACATGGATGGATTTCCCATCCCGATTTAAGGGTTTTTTCTACGAAGTCAACATAAATTTTGTTATGGAGCTCGCTTTCTCATGTTAATGTGTGACAAATACTGGATTGATATGTCAGTAGAGAGGTGAATTTTATATAATTGAGTTTGAAATCTCACTCTTCAAAAGCTAAAATTGTTTTGATTAAATTTTATATTTCATATTTATAAATTAAAGATTGTAAATAGAGATGTTTTAATCATTATTACTTAGTCTCAAACTTTATAATATTACCTCTTGTTCAACATTTACAGTGATGATGCGAGTAATTGAGTGACATCCTCAGTCACGTATCAACTCTGATTTTACTAATTTAGACAACAAATAAACAAATGGCACCTAAAATTTTATCAAATTCATCATGCAAATATGTACATAGTGTTGCAAGGTGCAAGCTTAGACTACTCATCAAGACTATAGGCTCTTAGAGCACTTTTAGTGTAAGGGAAAAAAATAGAAAAGTAAAATGAGAGTGGAAAAACTCTTGAGACCCTCATTTGAATTTTTTCACCCTCACATTTAGATTTTTAGCCCCTATAAATATCGAATATCAAAATTATTACATTTATTGTCTTTGCGTTCGCTATTTTATTTATTTTTGAAAAGTACAATTATTACTTTGCATTGTCGCAAATTTAGATTTTTAGCTCTATAAATATCAAATATCAAAATTATTACATTTATTGTTTTTGCGTTCATGAGGAGTACATGGATCTAGCTATTTTCTTTTAAAGTACAATTACGACTTTACATTGTAGAATACACACATATATCTTATTGAAGCATTAAGAAGACCAACAATACAGTCTCAGCCTAACCCTTAATCAAACGGGTTAGGATTCATTGGCTTATGTATCTAGCTACTGAAATTTTCAAATAAACGTTGGTAATTACTATTTTAAGAATCTAATTAGATTTATAATTAGTAGGCAAAAAATAGATTTATTATTTACTAATAAAAAAATGAATTTATATGTTTTTTTTTTTTGGATTAATCAATTTATATGTTTTTCTTTACCCTTTTTTTTAAACCTTATTTTTCTTTTTTAAAATAAAAAATTAGTTAAGAACTTTACAACTCTAAAACCCTAAACCACTGTATCGCCAAATTCTCCTCCTTTCCACAAAGTATCAGCATCAGCATCAGCACCAGGAACAAACAATGGCTTCCACCGCCACCGGCGGGGCAACAGCAGTGGAAGCTCTCCACCGGTTGAAGTCGACGGATCCGCCTCGCTTCCTTTCGCCATCAGCGGAGCTTTCTCAGGCGGCTCGATTAGCCTCCCAGTACTTGTTCTCTTCTCTCAAACCATTTGCTCCGAAATCTCCATTCAGTCAGCTTCTGACCGAAGGATTTGACGCTGAGCAGATTTGGCAACAAATTGACTTGCAGTCCCAGCCACTGCTCTCCTCACTCCGGCGCCAAATCAGACAATTTGAGAAAAACCCGGAAGAGATTCCGAAGCAATTCAGTTTGGAGAAATCTGGTTTTGGAGGCAATAGGGAAGAAGAGAAGAAGGACGTGAATGATGATAATTCTTTAGCGAGCGGAGAAGGTGTCGAAAGCGATGACTTAGACGGTGAGAGCGAGGACATCTTGGAGGAAGGGGAAGGGGAAGAGGGAGAGGGAGAGAAGGAGGAGGATGAAGAAGAAGAAGAAGAAGAAGAAGAAGAAGAGGAGGAGGAGGAGGAGGAGGAGGATGAGATGGAATATAAGAACAAGGGAAATGCAAACGGGGTGGAGGACAAGTTTTTGAAAATAAAGGAATTGGAGCAGTATCTAGTTGATGACGAAGATAAGGAATATGGATTGAAGAACGAGAAGAAAAGGAAGAGAGGCAAGATCACTAAGGAGGACGAGGACGAGGACGATGAAGAAAGTGATGAGGATGAGGACGAGGATGGAGAGGATGACGAGGTGAGGTTTAAAATAGAATTTAAGAGGATTAACATTCTCTTTTAGGGGCATTTAATATTTGGATATGGGCGCTGTCTCTGTTTTTAATGTCATGGGATTGAAGTTTTAGTTGGTTTGATGAATGCTCATTTCGCAGCTTGAATTAATGGGGCTTGATGATGAAGATGAAGAGGAAGATGGGAACAGGATGGAAAATGCAAGGTCTGATTTTTATCCTTCTTTGGTTTTTTTTCTTTTTTCTCTTTCAAGTTGCCTGGTCTGTGGAATTGTGACAGAATATCAGCTTATTAGATTTCTTCACTTATAGAACAATTTAAAACATCAACTGATGTAATTATATGATGAATAATTTGGCTGTGGTTTGGTATTTAATGGTTGAAGTATCAATAAGTTGTTTGTACAACTATGTATGCACTAATCATAAGACGGGCTCTTTTTCTTTGTGCATTCAGGTATGAAGACTTTTTTGGTTCGGGAAAAAGTGGACAGGGGAAGAAATCTAAACTATTTAGGGGATCAGATGACGTGGATATGGATGATGGACCTAATGATGGCAGAAGCAATCAGGTTATTCATGTTCTTTAAGCATCCAACAATCCTCAAGTCTGTATGTGCATGTGGGGAAAGAAATCAAGATAATCTATTTGTGGCTTTTGAAGAACTGTTGCTTGCTATTGAACATTGATACTGTTTGATGTGCTCAACTACTTATTCTTCCCTTAAACCATTTACAGAGGAACAATCTCTCTACTCATGAAAAAGAGCTAGAGAAGCTCCGTTCTGAGATAGAGAAGATGGAACAAGCAAACTTGGAGCCAAAAAAATGGACAATGCAGGGGGAGGTACAATTTTTGATATCAGCTTCTTTTCCTCAGCTACATAGTTATGCATATGACGAAGTTTATATTTCTTGTTTATCAAATTTTGCCAGGTAACCGCTGCTAAAAGACCAAAAAATAGTGCATTGGAAGTTGATCTGGACTTTGAGCACAATATCAGACCTGCACCTGTAATCACAGAAGAGGTCACTGCATCCCTTGAAGAGTTGATTCAAAAACGCATCCTTGAGGTAAATTCATTTCCCATCCGAGATTTCCAATGCTTTTTTTTGTATGGCGTACATTTGTTAATTTTCCCCCTTCTCTAGAACAAGTAGCTCCAGTTATTGAGTTGTATCTCATGTTTATGAGATTGTTAACATGAACAATTGAGGTAATAGACAAACTAAATAATGTTTAAACAAATGACATCAGCAATCCCTCCCTGCCCTGTCAAAAGAAGGCACATGCTAAGGGTTGTTTAATTCAGGAGCTAAAGGAGGATTTTCTTTTTTAAACCTTTGCTTATAGAGTCTTGAGCGTTCTGGGGTTCTAGGAAATTCTCTATGTTTTCTGTATGGTGTGTGGAACAACAGTGGTTGCTGAGAAAAGAAAGATCAAGATATTTGGTGAACGAAAACCTCTCTTTCTTCTTCCTGATACTGTCGTTTTAAGATCTATGCCTATTAAATTGTTATTTCCTGTCATTATTTCTCACTGAATCAATATTATACGTTGTACAATAAATAGGGGCGTTTTGATGATGTCCAGAAGCCACCTACTTTACCATCCAAACCTCCAAGAGAAAAAATTGAACTGGTAGGCATTTTATTTTCTAGATATCTTTTCTCCCATTTTTATTGGTTGCTTTTCTAATTTTATCAACCTCAAATGTACAGGATGAGAATAAGAGTAAGAAGGGCCTTGCTGCAATTTATGAGGTTAGTTTCTCCAGTTGTTAATTCTGGGTATATTTTTCCTTGCTTGTGATATAAATGTTCATATTATAAGACTATATGGATTTCTTTTTTTATCTACTACTTTGTTACAATTATACATGAGCAGGATGAATATGCTCAGAAGACTGGACTAGTATCAACAGCATTGTCCTTCTCAGATGAGCAAAAGAAAGAAGTACGTCCACAACACCTTTGTTATATTTGTTAACCTGTTGTTCAGAGATCAGATTATATGATCTCTATATTGTAACCTGCCTGTCATTAACTTTTGGTGATAATAATAGCGTATTGTTATGTTCCTGTGCGAATAGAAGAATAATTATCAAATTTCATAAACATTTTCTTCAAATTAGTAAAGATTTCTGTCTGTATTTACTTCTCAGGCAAGCATGTTGTTCAAGAGACTATGCTTAAAGTTGGATGCTTTATCTCATTTCCACTTCACTCCAAAACCGGTATTGCTTCTTCTTTGTTTTATGCATCTCACGCTTTATCAAATTTGTGTCAATCCTTAGCCGGTACTTGATTCTTATTTGTTTTTCACCCTAAAAAGGTTATCGAGGACATGTCTATACAAACAAATGTTCCAGCCCTGGCAATGGAAGAGGTAAATTGTCATCTTATCAGAAATTCCGTTCGCACTTCAATTTAACAATTAGATTCTTATGTGATCGACTAATTAATGTAATATTTTATTTTGGATAGATTGCACCTCTGGCAGTCTCAGATGCAGCTATGCTTGCCCCAGAGGAAGTGTTTGCTGGGAAGGGAGACGTTAAAGAGGAAACAGAGCTAACAAAGGCAGAGAGGAAGAGGAGAAGAGCGAACAAGAAAAGGAAATTCAAAGGTAAAATATTAAAGTGATGCTATGATACAGATGAGATTGAAATAAAAAAGGAAATCTGTAAAGCCACGCCAACTAGAGCGGGAACTAAACTTATGCTTAATAAAACATACTAACAGAATTGTAGCTAATACACACCATGGTATCCACTAAACTTCATGTGCTTCTAAGCTGTTTTATCTATGTTCTTTTGATTTTAAAAATCTACTTTGGTCCTTGGGATGAATGACAAAATTACAGCTGAGGCTACCAAACGGATGGCGAGAAACGCACAACAAAGCTCCGTGAGCAATGGTATAGCTGGTAACTTCACAATTCCCATTCACGACTTACTGCTTTTCGGTAGCCAGTAATCTAGTTGCTAACTTCTGTTGCTTCTTGAAATTACAGGCAATGAAGAATCATGAGTTCGCTCACTTCATTAAGGGAATACTTGTAAGCCCTGGCCGTGGTTACTTTAACAACCGTTTAAGGGCAAAATTCTTCAAATACCACATAATGGTACCAAATTATTTCAATCTTTTCAACCTTGAGCTTCTTCTATTGCATGGACACCAGAAGCAAACACAAAGAAAGAACGAAAGAAGCTCGGAAAATGTGGTCAAAACATGGGAATGGAAGAATGTCAAACATTGAAATGTAGAATCAATCTTAAAGCATTTTCTTACTTTTAGAACTATGAATTTTCACATAATTAAATAGAGCGGACTATGTATTGTGGTATATTCTGATGTCTTTAATCATGTAGTTGATAAATTCCAGTAGCACGTAATACGTTTAGATGAAAAACTTGTATTCATCCATTCATAAAAAACAAATGTCAAATACAACTGTTTAGGGAAAAAATAATAATAATAATAATAATAATAATAATAACAACAACAACAGCAGCTACAATCTAGGCTATGACCTTTTTCCCCCATTGGCTTCTTGATGGCGTTATAACACAGTCTTGTACATCTAAAAGAGTATTGATCTGCCGTGGGGAAACGGTCGCTGCATCTATAATCAATGTCAAGTTTGTCGAACGAGCTGTGTGTTAGGTTTAGGGATATAAAAGAGTCGAGTTGGCTTGCAAGTTTAAAATCTCGACTCATCTTCAGTTCGAGCTTTTTTGGCTCGAGCCGAAAAAAGCCCGAGCAGAGCCCTGCTGAGGTTGCCCAACAAAAAAGAAAAAAAAAAAAATTGTTGAGCTCGGCTTGACTTGTTAACTTTATTTCTCATATTCTTATACAAAACAAAGATATTTTCCCTAAATTTAGCCATTTTTTAACCGTTCATTTACCCAATTCCACCCCAAAATGGGTATATTCCCCCTTCCCCCCAGCACTATATGCTATTGTAGGGTGAAAGGTTTTTTCAGGCCAGAAGGAAAATTTTAATGTCAATCGAGTAAACTGAACTTTTACTCATCTTCTTCACTTTAAGGTAATATACATAACGGGTTGTTGGATGAGTAAATGGGGGTAATGGATGGTGGGTGAAATTTACATCCACTACTTACTCTTAATAATAAGTTAAATTAAATTAAGTAAGCAGTTCATTAATCTTCATTTTCTAGGGACAACCGAAACCACATTCAATTATGAACAACTTGCTATTTTCAAAAGTAATTTGCTAGGTGTCGGTGTCACGTCCTTATATTTAATTAATTACATGAGATGCATGCATGGGTTTCGTGGTCATTTATTTATAAGATTAGACAAATAAATTCTGTTTCAAAATAATACTAATACTAATCGGAATTTATTAAAAATAATCAAATCAAATGGGCAGACTATTTTGACTAATATTAGCTGGACAGATCATAATTGAAACTTTTTTATTCAATTTTTCTTCTTTTCTCTTGCCTCCTTTCCATTTGAAGGATCTCTTGCAAGTTTCTGAATCATTAGTGCGATGATAAGTCCAAACCTGTGAAGTTTTGCTCAAATTCTTCAGAAAACAAAGGTCAAGACAAAAAGTCGGGGTCGATTATGTGAATCATTTTCCACCACTCTGTCTGGTTCATTGCTAGATCTACAGGAAGTTTGACCGGAAAATTAACGAACCAGCAGACGTCGGACGACGATGTACACATCAGGAGATGTGGAAAGGGTCCTTGAGGCTCCCATGCCATGCATAGGAATGTATGTTGCTGCAGCCTCTTCAGTCTGTGCCTTGGCAATGGCAGCCGATGTTTTTTATGGATTTCGAACCAAAAAGTTATGGTTTCCATCGAAGTATTTCTCGATAAATGCTGCTACTTTATCATTGTTAGCTGTGGTAATGAAGTTGCCTGTGGATCTCACCACTCGAATGTATGAAGTCACTGATAGATTTGCCAAGGTTAGTAGCCTAATCTTTCTGTCAACTGCTATGGGAAATTTCATGACATCTTTTGGATCAATGAACAATCAAGAGGTTCTGCTGAATTTGATTGCTTTAGGCATTCTAGTAATCACTGTCCTTGCTAATGTCCTTTTACAAATCATTCAAGTGAGACATTTGTTGAGAGGCCGAGAAATGTTTGCCGAGGAAATGACAGCTTGTGTTTTCGTCCTCTTTTTGCTTGTTATGATAGCTTCTTCAGCTGTCATGATCCCGACCAAGAAAAGATATCTTGAGCTCAAGTATCAAGAAATGCTGAAACTGGCTTCAGAGGAAGAAATAGGGCAGTCCGTGGGGTTTGATAAGATCACGACCAATAAACTGAGAGCAATGATCAAGAAATATTGGGTGATGGCAGAAACTAGTAGCCCTCAATTCGTGATAGTACGTTCTGTGACCTGTTCAACTTCTGGGGTTATTTGTCTGATGATTGCTTTAATTTTGGCAGAGGCCCATTTTCGGATGGGCATAGAGTCTAAAACATTTGATCACACAGGTTCTGGCTATAGTAGGTCGACGAATTGGATTGTTCTTACTCAAACTGTTGGAGTGATGATTGGTACAATTGCTCCAGGATTTAGATGGTTGACTGCTGTAAATTTCATGTGCTCGGAGAAAGGCCGGATGAGCTTTAGGGATGCATTTAAGATCGAGAGTTACTGGACGCAGAGGCTCTTGGAGTGGAAAGAAAGCTCTTTACCACTGAAAATCAGAGACAGGAAATGGAGAAAAGTTCTTCAGGATGCCAAAGGACTAATTCTCCAATTTGTTATTGGAGTTCAGATCTTGATTGTTCTGTCCAGTAAACTTGTCCAATTCATCTCGGTCTGCTTCATGAGCCGAATCATCTCGTGTCTTCACTGCATGACAAGGTTAAAGAACATATTCACCTCCAGTGGACGAATACATGGAGTTTCCGAACTGGAATCAGGAGCACAAGCAGAGGAGGATCTTACCCGTTATGTTCTGCTACTTGAAGGCGAAGTCGAGCTTCCTCAAACCACCCTTAAAAACATATGCACTGCGGTGGATAAAGTTATTGAGATAGGTAAAAGGCAGCAACCAAAGAACCTTAAAAACCTTCTCCTTAAAATTAACAACTTCTGCTGCATCAGAGGGATTGATTATTATCAAGTCCCAAGCCTGGATTCTGAGGAACCTCCAAACTGCTGCTGGTCTTTGCCTGTGGTTACTCTAACAAGTATTGCCATTGCACTTCCAAACATCCCGGTTGAGAGTGCTAACTGGTTACTGAGCAGTGTTAACGAAGGCCTCACCTATGTTAAATTAATAGAAAAAACTCTGGATAGAAATGGGGTCCGACTGAACAAGAGAAATGCAGCGGACGTTATGTGGGTGGCAGTGGAACTATATCGAAAGTGGCAAGGCAACGATCTTCATGAAACGTCTAGTAAAGGGAAAAACTCGAAGGAGACATTGCAAGAACTCTGCAAACAAGCTGAAAAGGCAGTAATGGAGTTTAGAAGTAATGTGAAAGATTGCGTTATGAAGAATCCTCATAATTGGCCGGCTAAGGTTGTAGCTGCTAATGCAATGTACCAAATAACGAGGGTTCTTTTGCTGGTACAAGAAAGCGAAGATCCCTTAACAGATGAGGGATTATTCGACCAATTATCCACACTGATAGCAGATGTACTTGCAGCGTGTCTGTCCAATTTGACGCGGGTTATAACCATGAAATGTCATCAAAATGCCATTGAAGAGAGGGAGCAAAGTGTGTATCAAGCAGCTCTCCTGTTAGGAGAAACCGAGGAAATTCTCCAAATCTTGCAGCAACATAAGGCGCGGAAATTGGATGCGGATAAATCAGCATACATCAATAAATGGCTTCTGCTAATGGAGCATGGAAATTAGGATCATCATCCAAGTTTCATTTCCGATGATCAGTAACTCAAAAAGTCTTCAATCAGACTGGTAAGTGTCGAAAATAAATTTTAAATTCTGATATCAAACTCGTTCTGTTTGTATTCAGAACCTGGAAAATGTTGCTGGATCTTTGAACAATCATTGAAATCACGGTATGTGTTTGTCTAAGGAATGAAGTCTAAGAGCAATGGAAATCAAGGCATACACATCGATTTTTAGCTACTGAAATTTAAAGGAATAAGAGCCGGTAGCCATGAATATGAAATATGAATACACACAAAATGAAGAATATGTATATGTAACTCGTTTAATCTAGTTCTGTTCACCTCCCAAATGTGAGGCATTATGCTGCTAGACATGCACGTCACTTGAAAGGAACCATTCTTGATAATTTTCTACACATTTTTTCTTGATAATTTTCTTAGATTTCAATTCATCTTTGGGAGGTTGAAGATGCTGAAGCTGTGGCACTGATAGAAGGTCTTATTCGCGCTAGAGCAGAATGTGATGCATTACATGTGGTGCAATGCAACGACTCAAAAGGAACTAGATCTTCCATCATCGGGCGCACCTATTATTCAAGATATTAGAAATCTTTTACTTTGTGGCAACTGTGATACGTGCTGCCATGTTTCTAGAGATAAAAATCGGGTAACCCATAGTGTTATGGTTTTATCTTTTTCATCATCTCGTGATTTGTTTTGGTTTGGATTATTGCCTCTTGTTTACTAGAGGAAAATGGTTAAATGAATGAATACAAGTTCCCTTTCAAATAATCTATTATTATTATCTAAATCAAAGGTAGTCTTCTACTTTTTTTTTCCGTCTAAACATAGACCAATTAGATTTTTTTTTTCTGATGTCATATTTACAATTTGTTTTCTTTTTTTTATTTTTTTAAAACCAGTTTTACTATTTTATTATCCGGTCATTATTTCTATTATTATTATTATTATTTTTATTATTATCTAAGTCAAATGTAGTCTTCTACGCTTTTTCCCGCTTAAATATAGACTAATTAGATTTCTTTGTTGATATAATATTTAATATTTATTTTCTTTCTTCTTTTTTTTTTTAAAACCGGTTTTGCTATTTTATTATCGGGTCATTATTTTCGTGCACCTGACTCGAATTCCTTCTTCCTTTAGGTGTTCAGATATACATTTGCAAATCCAACCCCTATTATTTCTAATAATTGTTCTCCGTTTCTAATCTTTTGGTCTCCGATGTGTCCCTTTCTTCTAAATTTCTTTTATATTTGCCAGCATCTATGGATCCAGTTAAAGTTTCGTACTTAGTTAAATTATCTGGGGAGGGGTTTAAGAAATCTAGCATTTTTTTGATTGATTGATTTACTTATATTCTTTAAATCAAAGAGTATTAAGAGATGTGCATGGCCCAGAATATCCAATTTCACACGGTCTGTTTTTTAAAGTTTCTGTAATGTAGTTGAACACCTCTTATATTAAGTCAGTGAGAAAATTGTATTTATTTAAGTTGCATCTATTTAATAGTAATAATTCAATTATTATTTTTTAATAATATTCAATTATTATTTGTCTATATTTGTTGTGTTTTACCATTTTATGAAATCTTTTTTTAGTTTAGTATTTTTTTTATTTCTTAATGATATATTAGATTAATTTATTTACTACAAATAAATTCCGACTATGATTTTTCCTTAATTATGTAAAATCTATTTTTCACAAATAAGTAATAAACTCTTACTTTCATCAAATCTCTTAAAATCTCTCATTTTCAATTCCTATTCCTTCTATCATTATTATCTCAATATATTATTACTATTTAATAAGAGCCAATTGTGAGTCCCATCATCGTCCCTCTTTTTTGTCCTTTTCTGTCATCTTTTTTCCCCCTTCTTTTCTCCAAATTTCCTGTACGAAATGTTCTTTTCTTTCTTTCTTTTTTCTTTTGTTTTTTCCTTTTTTTTTGTGTTATGTACGTGTCTATATGTATGCATATATGTGTGTATATATATATGTACATAGTTTTATGAACTACTTGACAAATAATCTTAATGATTCATTATAAGTAATCTAATGGCTCAAATCTATTCAATTAAAATCCACTTAAACCTATAACTCTAATTGGCTCATAAAATGCTCTCCAACATTGCTTCATTTATATAACTATCTAATCATTTAAATTTTAATAGGCACCTAATTTGATATTTTCTTTTTATATAGGAATAATCATTTTACTATTTTTAATAGTTATGGACTTGACTGATCTTTACCTATTTAAACTTTTGTTTACCTATATATATAGTAAATATAGTAAAGATATATATATAAATATATATATGAGCTTAGATTGTATGTGAACATATTTATATGTGTGACCGTATAAGTTTTAGTTTGCACTTAATTGGATATTTTGTTTTTGTATATTGATATATTAATTTTAAAATTTCATAACATATAATTAAATAATCTATCAAAATATAATGATTTTCCTAAATAATTTTTTTTGTTTGGATTACCGTTCGACTGCTTGTGTCTTGCGGAAATTTTTTTCTTTCCTTTTTTTTTACGTTTTACTTTATTTTATTTTTTTACCATTTCTCTGCCCATAATTGATTATGTTATTACATATGAATTAAAATTATGAATTCATCACACACATACATATACACTACATTTGCTAGAAATATTAATAAATATTTGAGATCGGAAGAGCGTCGTGTAAAAGGCATGCTTCAACAATTTTTGAATTAATTCTATTAAAAAAATTCTCAAATTAATCTTCTTTATATATTTTAAATCTATGACAAGCCAAATTTGACATACTATGGTTTGAATTTTTTTTGAGAGAGTAAGTATACTTGCATTAATTTTACATTCTCGCTGTTGTTTTCGTGGAAATTAATTAATCATACTTATATTGTATTTTGTGGAAATTTAACGGATAACTAATTGCTAATTCTATATATATATATATATATTTTAAAATATAGTTATTTTAATATTTATTTTTCAACTATAAATAATTATAAATATAAAACTTTCTTCCTTTATTAACAAAAAAAATTCCAAATTTAATATTATAATGGAAAATGATCAAGACATCATCTTTTTTTTTTTTTTTTTTTTTTTTTGGGCTACGCATCCGTGAAGCGTTACAGAAAAGATATT